>JAKOGI010002061.1:85000-105000 GCA_029747015.1 Carnegiea gigantea | reverse complement strand
TTCACTTTGAATTAAAATCTCAGGCATAAATTAACTACATGCATTCGAATTAACGCTAAACACATATAATTCACTTTGAATTACAATCTCAGGCATCAATTGACTACATGAATCGAATTTAAGTTGGTGTAGCACACTTCTTGACATTTCTAACGCATTTGGCAAACCCTAACTTGACATGCAACATCAATTTACTGAAAACATTTTCGAAATTAGTAATAGCTTAGGAGGCGAGAACACCCACCTGGAATCGCTTCATTACCCACTAAATTGGAAGCAATTCACGCCCAAAATCCCCTTAAACTCGACCCTGGTTCGGCTACCCCTAGAACCCGAAACCCTAGCTTCGATTTAGTGGTGTTTTTGGTTGATTTTGGCCAGAAATTAACACCCAATTTATAGAGGAGGCTGGGATGGAGGTGGGTCGTTGGTTTCCGGTCGGTGGACGGCCGGTTTTGGGCACGTAGACGCGTGGGTGTGAGGCTGTGCGAAGTGGAGGAAACTTGGTGGTGGAATGGGCGGCTGAGACGCGTGGTGTGAGGGACCGTTCGTCCCTTTCTCTCGCCGGCGACACGTGCTGGCCGGCGGCAGTGCCAGTTGGCCGGTTGCCGGTGAGAGAGAGAGATTCGAGAGAGAAAGAGAGCTGTGGTAGAGAGAGAGAGAGAGCAAAGCAGAGAGAGGAAGTGTGAGCAGGAGAGGGGGGTCGGGGTCTCGGGCTCTTGAGGCCCGACTTGCCCACATTCCCTTTTTGTTTCAGTTTTCTTTTTTTTTGGGCACAATTAACATCATTCAACTAAGTTCCGGTCTGTACTCGCTAAGGGTCAGGCTAAACCCAAATTGAAACGACCCACAATTAACATTTCAGTTTAAACTTTGGAAATCGGCCAAGTAAAACGAAAAACGATTTTAAAAACTCGGTTTTGCGTTGATTCGATAATTTCATTAATAAGTAACATCGATAATAACATTAATCAAATAATCGTTCTTTTTAATGAATTTAATCGTTAAAAACTCACATAGTTACTAAAAATACGATTTTATAACGTAAAAGCAAGACATGCAACTTAACGTGAAAATAGCGAAGGTGGGTCTTACATTCTTCCCCCCTTAAAAGAATTTCGTCCTCGAAATTCCAAATCTAAGTTCGATTTTTCCTAAAATGAATGCACATAGGTAAGACCTACACGGTGGGTTTCCAAAAGGTTCCATTTTGCAATCACTACTTCTTTTTAAATCAAAAGAAAATTGTCTTATGGTATCCAGTCTCCTCCCCGCCAATCTCTTCAAGCGTCTACTCACTCTATTTAGGCGCCGAGGGCAAATCGCATTGAAGTGAGGCAAATGAGTTGGCGTGGAAAACCATATTAAACTTATTTCAAAAAGGGATGAGGACTTTGAATCACCCACACACTACTCGTATCATGACAAGGAGTTCTATGCACATGTATCGCTATGGGTTGGCGTCCAAGGGTATGACTTCAGGCCGCAACAAACACCTTGAAACCCCTATGACACTCTAGAGTGATAAGAACAATTCATAGTATCACGTAGGTTCACCTTAGCACAATGACATAGCATGAAATCAATAACTCAACGTTTTTACCCAAGAATTACACGCAACATGAATTAATCGATCATGTATATGTGGTAAACAGCATGAAAGAGTATAACAAGTTTGACCACCATTAATCACGCAAGGATATAACTTGGGAGGTTACATAACAAGAATATGGGTCGATGCGCAGTAATAGGTTCGTACAGATCCACACATCAATTGTATAGGGGAGTAAATATATGGTTTCTGAGTTGTGGTGGGTTTGGTACAAGGTTTTTATGGCTAGTGTTGCCTTTTTACAACTCATACACCATTCTGGTTGGTTATATTGACAACTATGCCTCACAACTCAATGAAAGGTTATGGCAAAGACTCCTATATGACTCTAAGTTCAACCAACTCATTTGAGGTGCTCATAGGTGAATACTTGCATATATAGACGCATCTTGAGAAACAGTAATGGTAATATGCAAAATGGTACCAGGCCTAGCTACCAGATAACTAGTTGGAGGGATAGCCTCACATAATAGCCAAGGTATGGTTAGACAGCATCAGCAGTACGCATTATGTCTAGCGAAGCATCATTCAAGGTTTTCATATCATGTATCACCTAAAGCTCATCATGCACAACACAATACAAGCTAACTTAATCTTATTATGCCAGGACACTCGGTTGAACCTTGCCAGGGGTTGATTGATTTTTTTTTTTCCCTCCACATATCCATTCATATGCCTTAAGGTCAAGCATCCAACTAGAGTCACGGGTGTGCTAGCACGTGGTATGGCTAAAGTATAGAATGTACAAGGCATATACAATTGCGAATGTGAACTCCTACGTCACAAGATGTTTTTACTAGGCATATAAGTAACTAGCCACTCAATCAAACATAAGAGGCATAGACCTTAGTTCGAATAGAAGATGAGTAACTCCCTTACAATCATGATTATTCTAGCATGCCATTCAATGATGCATTCAGAGATAAACATTTCAAAGCAAAGGTTACAATCGCGCAATCACACTATGGTATTCGTGCACAATCAGCAATTTAACCACAACATAAGGACTATATGCTATGCAGTGTTTAGCTAACTATGACTACACAAAGCAACAACTCATGTAGGTTGAATTCTTTGGCCAATTAAGTGACATACCCAATAAGAATCAAGTCGAAGAAGCACCACATAGCTTACTTACTTTACCGTCAGTTAATAAACATACAGTTGGCCGTGCATATCATTCTAAGTGACTATATAAGCTTTCAAGGTCCGTACGTTGTGCAACATGCCATGATTTCAAGTTCACAACTAATGTCACATAAGGGGTCATTTAGAAGGGCATACAGGATTGCATTTCTCATTTGCAAACTAAGGTCAAGGTATGTCTTGAAACTTGTCAAAATCATTAAAAATTAGCCATCAACCGACTAACAGGCGTAAGAACGAATCTAAGCGTCAATAACACGTACGGGATAACACTTAGGTCACAATCAACAGGACTCTGCCACAATCACTCATATTGGCATGCGCACACACGAAGCTATCACTCAGCCTTCTTAACAATCAAACATTCACGTAAAAAGGGTTATTGTCAAAAAGAAGCTTTTAGTCAAGAGGGGTAATTCTTAGTCGCTTATAACTTGTCATTTACACATCAAGCAACATATGCATCTTGGCAGACAGGCATCCAAAACGTTTAGTTGTGCATAGAAACTTACAACAGTAGCAGAGACTCAAGTGTGGTTATTAAGCAAATGCAAGCTTTCAAATGCGGCATTAAAACCTAACCACATAATTAGAAGGGTCTTTCAATGCGAAGCAAACATCTTAATTCACTATTTAGAAAAGTCTCAACTTTCAAAATCTCTAGGTTTTCAAACGAGAAATAGTTCAACTGCCTCTAGCCTATCCCTACCAAGCATTAAGTATGTCTACTCACACTACTACGGGGCTCAAGGAGCAAATCGTACCTTAGGGGCTAGAATATGCATAGAGTTCAAACATTTTCAACCGTTCGAGTTCAACCCAAGTACACTTTAAACCTTTGAATTAAATCATCAAGGCGCATTTGTAAAGCAATCGCTGCTAAGCTAACACTTAGCTCTCTCACGAATACGCGAGTCATTCAGTCCACACTCTAATATAAGGCTCACTTATGCAATTAATAAGTTCACTGAAGCCATGCATAGCCCATTAGGCGCACCGACTTTCACAACAAGGAGCGCATTTGCACACAAAGGCACGACATATAGCACCTCATCCTAAATACGTTCCTAGGCGACTATATGAAATGCAAGACTCGGGTCGGGGCCTATGGTCGTAGGACCTTTGCTCTGACACCATCTGTAACAAGCCCAGCCCCTAGGCCAGAAGCGTTACGCTTTCCTAACTTCTTACTTAATTCCTGAGACGAAACGCACAGAGTTCCCCCAAAAAACTGACCATTTCCAGGCTAAAAGCCTTACCATAAGTCCCTGTAAATCAACGGAAGTGCAAAACATTTAAAACATAACTCAACGGCCACACACTGGAGTTCATAACTCAACGAGCCACTTGCTCGGAGTACACTAACCAGATTGATTCATGAATAAAGAAGAAATAGAAGATACAACTCAACGGTTAACAAAACCGGAGTATTAAGATTTACATCCCAAAACATAGCTAAATTAAACCAAGAAGAAATCTAACTAACTTGATGGTTGGCTCAGACGGCCATACAGAGCGACCTTTATACCATATGCATTACATGAACTAGAATAATCGTTTACAGACCTTTATAAACTAAGAGGACATTACATGACTTCATTAAACACGTAAGATCCCTTTAAATGAGCACATATGACGCCTTGTAAGCAACAATAGGTTCCTTCTGGACTTATCTGACTCAACTTCTTCCTGTCAGAAAGAAAGCCTGGGGAAAAGGGGGAAAGAGTAGTGGGATGAGCAACCACACGCTCAGTGAGTGTCCCCCAACCCCCTTAAAACCAAAACCGTTGCAGGTAATACTATCTTTACTAGTCACATATCATGTTTCCATACTTTACTATCATAATAGATATTCATAGAACCTTTATGGGAGGATCACTAAACATAAACTTCACTTCGGCCACTCAATCGTATTTCTAGGTTCCTCAACAACGGAGTTCTTTACTAGCAAGCTGTTAGGCATGTGAGTAAGCATCGAAGGCTAAGTATAAGGATCTTTTCTTTTCATAACATAACTTCCTAACACTTCATTTAAACTACACATGAACCCTCAATCATATGATGTGTATATAAGGTTATCCCTTTTCATAAATACACTTTTCTTTGCATTTCATTCATATAATATACATATCACACACATAAACACATATCAAGCATTTAAGTACCTTTAAACATCATATTAAGCTATATGACACCCTCGCATGCTGTTCACATATCAACGTTCATTCTTTTAGGAAGAGACGCCTTCATTCATGGAATTTTTTAACGTGCTATAACTTTCCTTCTCATCTCATACACTTTAAATCAGACAGACTTGCTATGGATAAGAATGATGCCACACAAGATTAGAATCCACGTTCAACCATGCTTAAGAATCATTCATAAAGCATCCATTGAAAACTTTCTTTAAATACATGGGCTAAGAATCCACATTCAAACATGCTTGAGGATCATTTCATAACTCATTCAATGAAAGCTTTCTTTCTTTTACTGAAAACACTTCATTTAGCCCCTTGAGGCTTATAAAAACTCTTCTCTTAGCCTCTTGAGGCTCATATTCTTTTAAAGAATCTCTTTTATCTTAGTCTCATAATGACCCTTAAAAACTTTCTTTCTGAAATACTTAAAAAGGCGAAACGCCAACTGCTTTTCTTATTGAATAAGAAACTACTCTGGGCATAAGATCATCATAAAGTGCTAGTTGGGAGAGATTTACACTCAATCCCAGTGAGATTAACTCACACTAAGCTCTTACTCCCGGGATGACAACTAACTTTGGAACTTAACCCTCGTCAGGGTCTCTAGGGGTTACTCCCTAGGCTAGGGATTCCCCCGTTCAAGCAGGTTCACTCCCATCTATTGTCCCTAACCACTTATCTTAGCCTTTTAAACTGGTCTTAATGACTAATAAGTTTGCTGCCTCTCACAGCGAAATCATTTATCATGCAACTCACGCCTTTGTAAAACTCTTTAGGACTCCCCCGTTCAAGCAGGTTCACTCCCAAATACTGTTTGTATAGCGAAAATAGGCCATTGCTTGCTATTAATCATGGCTATTATTAGTTTAAAAACGCGAGAAACGTTCTTTGTCAAATCACCACACTTTCACGCATAATGCATCTTAGACATAAAAGGGGGAAAGGGATTGACATGTTTCACATTCAAACACTTCATAATCATTTCATCAACACAATGAGCCACACATGGCCTCACAACCCACACGATTGCGGTCAATTCACAACCCAGTCTCCCTCCTCACTTGCACCGTACCACAAGACCTCAAACGCTCATAATTCTTTCCTCAAACCATCCAACTACCAACTCAATTCATCGATTTATTAATCACAACATATTACCATATTAGCTTATGTAAAAGAGACTAAGGTTTAGGCTCTTACCTGAGCAATCAACACCATTCAGCGGTGCGTTACAACAAGCGTACATATAACCACATTTATCCATAAATCGATAGCACTTTATTCAGTAAATCAAACATAATTTGATTCTAAACGTATACGATGCATTTCGAAGTAACTTTCGTAAGCATGAATGTACTAAAAAGGATTCGAATGAAAGCTAAACATATTTCAATAGCTTCGAATTTAATTCGTTTACATGCATTAGCTAGTTTAACTCGAATTGAAGCTAAACATGTTAAAAGGACTTTGATTTTAATCATTTTTCATATATTAGCTAAATAACTTGAATAGAAGCTAAGCACGTTGACGCAACTTCGATTTTAATTCATTTTCATGCATGATCTCATTAACTTGAATCGATGCTAAACACGTTAAGCTAGCTTCGTTTTTAATCCTTCTTCGTGCATCAACTAATTAACTTGAATCGAGGCTGAACACGTTAAACTAACTTCGAATTAACATCTCAAGCATGAATTACATTCATTGCTTCGAATCGACCTTAAACACATGTAAATTTCTTCAAATTACAATCTCGGGCATAAATTAACTACATGCATTCGAATTAACGCTAAACATGTATAATTCACTTCGAATTACAATCTCAGGCATCTATTAACTACATGCATTCGAATTAACGCTAAACACGTATGATTCACTTCGAATTACAATCTCAGGCATCCATTAACTACATGCATTCGAATTCGAATTAACGCTAAACACGTATAATTCAGTTCGAATTACAATCTCAGGCTTCCATTAACTACATGCATTCGAATTAATGCTAAACACGTATAATTCAGTTCGAATTACAATCTCAGGCATCCATTAACTACATGCATTCGAATTAACGCTAAACACGTATAATTCACTTCGAATTACTATCTCAGGCATACATTAACTACATGCATTCGAATTAACGCTAAACGCATATAATTCACTTCGAATTACAATCTCAGGCATAAATTAACTACATGCATTCGAATTAACGCTAAACTCATATAATTCACTTCGAATGACAATCTCAGGCATGAATTGACTACATGAATCGAATTTAAGCAGGTGTAGCTCACTTCTTGACATTTCTAATGCATTTAGCAAACCCAAACTTGACATGCAACATCAATTTACTGAAAACATTTTCGAAATTAGTAATAGCTTAGGAGGCGAGAACACCCACTTGGAATCGCTTCATTACCCACTAAATTGGTAGCAATTCACGCCCAAAATCCCCTTGAACTCGACCCTGGTTCGACTACCCCAGAACCCGAAACCCTAGCTTCGATTTAGTGATGTTTTTGGTTGATTTTGGCAAGAAATTAACACCCAATTTATAGAGGGGGCTGGGATGGAGGTGGGTCATCGGTTTCCGGCCGGTGGACGGCCGGCTTTGGGCACGTAGACGCGTGGGTGTGAGGCTGTGCAAAGCGGAGGAAGCTTGGTGGTGGAATGGGTAGCTGAGACGCGTGGTGTGAGGGACCATTCGTCCCTTTCTCTCGCCGGTGACGCGTGCTGGCCGGCGGCAGTGCCAGTTGGCCGGTCGCCGGTGAGAGAGAGAGATTCGAGAGAGAGAGAGAGCTGCGGTAGAGAGAGAGAGAGAGCAAAGCAGAGAGAGGAAGTGTGAGAAGGAGAGGGGGGTCGGGGTCTCGGGCTCTTGAGGCCCGACTTGCCCCCCTTCCCTTTTGGTTTCAGTTTTCTTTTTTTTTGGCTCAATTAACATCATTCAACTAAGTTCCGGTCCGTACTCACTAATGGTTAGACTAAACCCAAATTGAAACCACCCACAATTAACATTTCAGTTTAAACTTTGGAAATCGGCCAAGTAAAACGGAAAACGATTTTAAAAACTTGGTTTAGCGTTGATTCGATAATTTTATAAATAACTAACATCGATAATAACATTAATCAAATAATCGTTCTTTTTAATGAATTTAATCGTTAAAAACTCACACAGTTACTAAAAATACGATTTTATAACGTAAAAGCAAGACAGGCAACTTAACGTAAAAATAACAAAGGTGGGTCTTACATTCTTCCCCCCTTAAAAGAATTTCGTCCTCGAAATTCCAAATCTAAGTTCAGTTTTTTCTAAAATGAACGCACGCAGGTAAGGCCTACATGGTGGGTTTCCAAAAGGTTCCATTTTGCAATCACTACTTCTTTTTAAATCAAAAGAAAATTGTCTTATGGTATCCAGTCTCCTCCTCGCCAATCTCTTCAAGCGTCTACTCGCTTTATTTAGGCATCGAGGGCAAATCACATTGAAGTGAGGCAAATGAGTTGGCGTGGAAAACCATATTAAACTTATTTCAAAAAGGGATGAGGACTTTGAATCACCTACACACTACTCGTATCATGACAAGGAGTTCTATGCACATGTATCACTATGGGTTGGCGTCCAAGGGTATGACTTTAGGCCGCAACAAACAAGGGTCATAACAATTAACCCTGAGACCCCTATGACACTCTAGAGTGATAAGAACAATTCATAGTATTATGTAGGTTCTCCTTAGCATAATGACATAGCATGAAATCAATAACTCAACGTTTTTACCCAAGAATCACACACGACATGAATTAATCCATCATGTATATGTGGTAAACAACATGAAAGAGTATAACAAGTTCGACCACCATTAATCACGCAAGGATATAACTTGCGAGGTTACAAAACAAGAATATGGGTCGATGCGCAGTAATAGGTCCGTACAGATCCACACATCAATTGTATAGGGGAGTAAATATATGGTTTCTGGGTTGCGGCGGGTTTGGCACAAGGTTTTTATGGCTAGTGTTGCCTTTTTACAACTCATACATCATTCTGGTTGGTATATTGACAACTACGCCTCACAAGTCAATGAAAGGTTATGGAAAGGACTCCTATATGACTCTAAGTTCAACCAACACATTTGAAGTGCTCATAGGTGGATACGTGCATATATAGACGCATCTTGAGAAGCAGTAATGGTAATATGCAAAACGGTACCAGGCCTAGCTACCAGATAACTAGTTGGAGGGATAGTCTCACATAATAGCCAAGGTATGGCTAGACAGCATCAGCGGCACGCATTATGTCTAGCGAAGCATCATTCAAGGTTTTCATGTCATGTATCACCTAAAGCTCATCATGCACAGCACAATACAAGCTAACTCAATCTTATTATGCCAGGACACTCGGTTGAACCTTCCCAGTGGTTGATTGATTTTTTTCATTTTTCCACATATCCATTCATATGCCTTAAGGTCAAGCATCCAACTAGAGTCACGGGTGTGCTAGCACATGGTATGGCTAAAGTATAGAATGTACAAGGCATATACAATTACGAATGCGAACTCCTACGTCACAAGATCTTTTTACTAGGCATATAAGTAACAAACCACTCAATCAAACATAAGAGGCATAGACCTTAGTTCGAATAGAAGATGAGTAACTCCCTTACAATCATGATTATTCTAGCATGCCATTCAATGATGCATTCAGAGATAAACATTTCAAAGCAGAGGTTACAATCGCGCAATCACACTATGGTATACGTGCACAATCAGCAATTTAACCACAACATAAGGACTATATGCTATGCAGCGATTAGCTAACTATGACTACACGAAGCAACAACTCATGTAGGTTGAATTCTATGGCCAATTAAGTGACATACCCAATAAGAATTAAGTCGAAGAAGCACCACATAGCTTACTTACTTTACCGTCAGTTAATAAACATTCAGTTGGCCCTGCATATCATTCTAAGTGACTATATAAGCTTTCAAGGTCCGTACGTTGTGCAACATGCCATGGTTTCAAGTTCACAACTAATGTCACATAAGGGGTCATTTAGAAGCACATACATGATTGCATTTCTCATTTGCAAACTAAGGTCAAGGTATGTCTTGAAACTTGTCAAAATCATTAAAATTAGCCATCAACCAACTAACAGGCGTAAGAACGAATCTAAGTGTCAATAACACGTACGGGATAACACTTAGGTCACAATCAACAGGACTCTGCCACAATCACTCTTATTGGCATGCGCACACACGAAGCTATCACTCAGCCTTCTTAACAATCAAACATTCATGTAAAAAGGTTTATTGTCAAAAAGAAGCTTTTAGTCAAGAGGGGTAATTCATAGTCGCTTATAACTTGTCATTTACACATCAAGCAACATATGCATCTTGGCAGACAGGCATCCAAAACGTTTAGTTGCACATAGAAACTTACAACAGTAGTAAAGACTCGAGTGTGGTTATCAAGCAAATGCAAGCTTTCAAATGCGGCATTGAAACCTAACCACATAATTAGAAGGGTCTTTCAATGTGAAGCAAACATCTTAATTCACTATTTAGAAAAGTCTCAACTTTCAAAATCTCTAGGTTTTCAAACGAGAAATAGTCCAACTGCCTCTAGCCTATCCCTACCAACCATTAAGTACGTCTACTCACTCCATTACGGGGCTCAAGCAGCAAATCGTACCTTAGGGGCTAGAATATGCTTGGAGTTCAAACATTTTCAACCGTTCGAGTTCAACCCAAGTACACTTTAAACCTTTGAATTAAATCATCAAGGCGCATTTGTAAAGCAATCGCTGCTAAGCTAACACTTAGCTCACTCACGAATACACGAGTCATTTAGTCCACACTCTAATATAAGGCTCACTTATGCAATTAATAAGTTCACTGAAGCCATGCATAACCCATTAGACGCACCGACTTTCACAACAAGGAGCGCATTTGCACACAAAGGCACGACATATAGCAGCTCATCCTAAATACGTTCCTAGGTGACTATATGAAATGCAAGACTCGGGTCGGGGCCTATGGTCACAGGACCTTTGCTCTGATACCATCTGTAACAACCCCAGCCCCTAGGCCAGAAGCATTACGCTTTCCTAACTTCTTACTTAATTCCTGGGACGAAACGCACAGAGTTCCCCCTAAAAACTGACCATTTCCAGGCTAAAAGCCTTACAATAAGTCCCTGTAAATCAACAGAAGTGCAAAACATTTAAAACATAGCTCAACGGCCACACGCCGCAGTTCATAACTCAAAGAGCCACTCGCTCGGAGTACACTAACCAGATTGATTCATGAATAAAGAAGAAATAGAAGATATAACTCAACGGTTAACAAAACCGGAGTATTAAGAGTTACATCCCAAAACATAGCTAAATTAAATCAAGAATACATCTAACTAACTTGATGGTTAGCTCAGGCGGCCTTACAGAGCGACCTTTATACCATATGCATTACATGAACTAGAATAATCGTTTACAGACCTTTAGAAACTAAGAGTACATTACATGACTTCATTAAACACGTAAGATCCCTTCAAATGAGCACATGCGACGCCTTGTAAGCAACAGTAGGTTCTTTCTGGACTTATCTAACTCAACTTCTTCCTGTCAGAAAGAAAACCTGGGGAAAAGGGAAAAGAGTAGTGGGATCAGCAACCACACGCTCAGTGAGTGTCCCCCAACCCCCTTAAAACCAAAACCGTTGTAGGCAATACTATCTTTACTAGTCACATATCACGTTCTCATACTTTACTATCGTAATAAGTATTCATAGAACCTTTATGAGAGGATCACTAAACATAAACTTCACTTCGGCCACTCAATCGTATTTCTAGGTTCCTCAACAACGGAGTTCTTTACTAGCAAGCTGTTAGGCACGTGAGTAAGCATCGAAGGCTAAGTATAAGGATCTTTTCTTTTCATAACATAACTTCCTAACACTCCATTTAAACTACACATAAAGCCTCAATCATATGATGTGTATATAAGGTTATCCCTTTTCATAAATACACTTTTCTTGGCATTTCATTCATATAATATACATATCACACACATAAACACATATCAAGCATTTAAGTACCTTTAAACATCATATTAAGCTATATGATACCCTCGCATGCTATTCACATATCAACGTTCATTCCTTTAGGAAGAGACGCCTTCATTCATGGAATTTTTAATGTGCTATAACTTTCTTTCTCATCTCATACACTTTAAATCAGACAGATTTGCTATGGATAAGAATGATGCCACATAAGATTAGAATCCACGTTCAACCATGCTTAAGAATCATTCATAAAGCATCCATTGAAAACTTTCTTTAAATACATGGGCTAAGAATCCACATTCAAACATGCTTGAGGATCATTTCATAACTCATTCATTGAAAGCTTTCTTTCTTTTACTGAAAACACTTCATTTAGCCTCTTGAGGCTCATAAAAACTCTTCTCTTAGCCTCTTGAGGCTCATATTCTTTTAAAGAATCTCTTTTATCTTAGTCTCATAATGACCCTTAAAAACATTCTTTCTGAAATACTTAAAAAGGCGAAACGCCAACTGTTTTTCTTATTTAATAAGAAACTACTCTGGGCATAAGATCATCATAAAGTGCTAGTTGGGAGAAATCTACACTCAATCCCAGTGAGGTTAACTCACACTAAGCTCTTACTCCCGGGATGGCAACTAACTTTGGACCTTAACCCTCGTCAGGGTCTCTAGGGATTGCTCCCTAGACTAGGGATTTCCCCGTTCAAGCAGGTTCACCCCCATCTATTGTCCCTAAGCACTTATCTTAGCCTTTTAAACTGGTCTTAATGACTAAAAAGTTTGCTGCTTCTCACAGCGAAATCATTTATCATGCAACTCACGCCTTTGTAAAACTCTTTAGGATTCCCCCGTTCAAGCAGGCTCACTCCCAAATACTGTTTGTATAGCGAAAATAGGCCATTGCTTGCTATTAATCATGGCTATTATTAGTTTGAAAATGCGAGAAACGTTCTTTATCAAATCACCACACTTCCACGCATAATGCATCTTAGACATAAAAGGGGGAAAGGAATTCACACGTTTCACATTCAAACACTTCATAATCGTTTCAACAACACAATGAGCCACACATGGCCTCGCAACCCACACGATTGCGGTCAATTCACAACCCAGTCTCCCTCCTCACTTGCACCGTACCACAGGACCTCGAGCGCTCATAATTCTTTCCTCAAACCATCCAACTATCAACTCAATTCATCGATTTATTAATCACAACATGTTATCATATTAGCTTATGTAAAAGAGACTAAGGTTTAGGCTCTTACCTGAGCAATCAACACCATTCAGCGGTGCGTTACAACAAGCGTACATATAGCCACATTTATCCATAAATCGACAACACTTTATTCAGTAAATCAAACATAATTTGATTCTAAACGTATACGATGCATTTCGAAGTAACTTTCGTAAGCATGAATGTACTAAAAAGGATTCGAATGAAAGCTAAACATATTTCAATAGCTTCGAATTTAATTCGTTTACATGCATTAGCTAGTTTAACTTGAATTGAAGCTAAACACGTTAAAAGGATTTCGATTTTAATCCTTTTTCATATATTAGCTAAATAACTTGAATAGAAGCTAAGCACGTTGACGCAACTTCGATTTTAATTCATTTTCATACATTATCTCATTAACTTGAATCGATGCTAAACACGTTAAGCTAGCTTCGTTTTTAATCCTTTTTCGTGCATCAACTAATTGACTTGAATCGATGCTGAACACGTTAAACTAGCTTCGAATTAACATCTCAAGCATGAATTACATTCATTGCTTCGAATCGACGCTAAACACATTTAAATTTCTTCAAATTACAATCTCAGGCATAAATTAACTACATGCATTCGAATTAACGCTAAACACGTATAATTCACTTCGAATTACAATCTCAGGCATCCATTAACTACATGCATTCGAATTAACACTAAACACGTATAATTCAATTCGAATTACAATCTCAGGCATCCATTAACTACATGCATTCGAATTAACGCTAAACACGTATAATTCACTTCGAATTACAATCTTAGGCATCCATTAACTACATGCATTCGAATTAACGCTAAACGCATATAATTCACTTCGAATGACAATCTCAGGCATCCATTAACTACATACATTCGAATTAACGCTAAACGCATATAATTCACTTCGAATTACAATCTCAGGCTTAAATTAACTACATGCATTCGAATTAACGCTAAACTTATGTAATTCACTTCGAATTACAATCTCAGGCATGAATTGACTATATGAATCGAATTTAAGCAGGTATAGCGCACTTCTTGACATTTCTAACGCATTTAGCAAACCCTAACTTGACATGCAACATCAATTTACTGAAAACATTTTCGAAATTAGTAACAGCTTAGGAGGCGAGAACACCCACCTGGAATCGCTTCATTACCCACTAAATTGGTAGCAATTCACCCCCAAAATCCCCTTGAACTCGACCCTGGTTCGGCTACCCCCAGAACCCGAAACCCTAGCTTCGATTTAGTGGTGTTTTTGGTTGATTTTGGCCAGAAATTAACACCCAATTTATAGAGGAGGCTGGGATGGAGGTGGGTCATCGGTTTTCGGCCGATGGACGGCCGGCTTTGGGCGCATAGACGTGTGGGTGTGAGGTTGTGCGAAGCGGAGGAAACTTGGTGGTGGAATGGGTGGCTGAGACGCGTGGTGTGAGGGACCGTTCGTCCCTTTCTCTCGCCGGTGACGCGTGCTGGCTGGCGGCTGTGCCAGTTGGCCGGTCGCCGATGAGAGAGAGAGATTCGAGAGAGAGAGAGAACTACGGTAGAGAGAGAGAGAGAGCAAAGCAGAGAGAGGAAGTGTGAGAAGGAGAGGGGGGTCGGGGTCTCGGGCTCTTGAGGCCCGACTTGCCCCCCTTCCCTTTTTGTTTCAGTTTTCTTTTTTTTGGCTCAATTAACATCATTCAACTAAGTTCCAGTCCGTACTCGCTAATGGTTAGGTTAAACCCAAATTGAAAGGACACATAATTAACATTTCAGTTTAAACTTTGAAAATCGGCCAAGAAAAACGGAAAACGATTTTAAAAACTCGGTTTAGCGTTGATTCGATAATTTTATAAATAAGTAACATCGATAATAACATTAATCAAATAATTGTTCTTTTTAGTGAATTTAATCGCTGAAAACTCACACAGTTACTAAAAATACGATTTTATAACGTAAAAGGAAGACAGGCAACTTAACGTAAAAATAACGAAGGTGGGTCTTACATTCTTCCCCCTTTAAAAGAATTTCGTCCTCGAAATTCCAAATCTAAGTTCGGTTTTTCCTAAAATGAACGCACGCAGGTAAGACCTACACGGTGGGTTTCCAAAAGGTTCCATTTTGCAGTCACTACTTCTTTTTAAATCAAAAGAAAATTGTCTTATGGTATCCAGTCTCCTCCTCGCCAATCTCTTCAAGCGTCTACTCGCTCTATTTAGGCGCCGAGGGCAAATCGCATTGAAGTGAGGCAAATGAGTTGGCGTGGAAAACCATATTAAACTTATTTCAAAAAGGGATGAGGACTTTGAATCACCTACACAGTACTCGTATCATGACAAGGAGTTCTATGCACATGTATCGCTATGGGTTGGCATCCAAGGGTATGACTTCAGGCCGCAACAAATAAGGATCATAACAATTAACCCTGAGAACCCTATGACACTCTAGAGTGATAAGAACAATTCATAGTATCACGTAGGTTCACCTTAGCACAATGACATAGCATGAAATCAATAACTCAACGTTTTTACCCAAGAATCACACACGACATGAATTAATCCATCATGTATATGTGGTAAACAACATGAAAGAGTATAACAAGTTCGACCACTATTAATCATGCAAGGATATAACTTGGGAGGTTACACAACAAGAATATGGGTCGATGCGCAGTAATAGGTCCGTACAGATCCACACATCAATTGTACAGGTGAGTAAATATATGGTTTCTGGGTGGTGGGGCGTTTGGCACAAGGTTTTTATGGCTAGTGTTGCCTTTTTACAACTCATACATCATTTTGGTTGGTTATATTGACAACTACGCCTCACAACTCAATGAAAGGTTATGGCAAGGACTCTTATATGACTCTAAGTTCAACCAACACATTTGAGGTGCTCATAGTTGTATAAGTGCATATATAGACGCATCTTGAGAAGCAGTATGGTAATATGCAAAACGGTACCAGGCCTAGCTACCAGATAACTAGTTGGAGGGATAGCCTCACATAATAGCCAAGGTATGGTTAGACAGCATCAGCAGCACGCATTATGTCTAGCGAAGCATCATTCAAGGTTTTCATATCGTGCATTACCTAAAGCTCATCATGCACAGCACAATACAAGCTAACTCAATCTTATTATGCCAGGACACTCAGTTGAACCTTGTCAGGGGTTGATTGATTTTTGTTTTTTCCACATATCCATTCATATGCCTTAAGGTCAAGCATCCAACTAGAGTCACGGGTGTGCTAGCACGTGGTATAGCTAAAGTATAGAATGTACAAGGCATATACCATTACGAATGCGAACTCCTATGTCACAAGATCTTTTTACTAGGCATATAAGTAACTAGCCACTCAATCTAACGTAAGAGGCATAGACCTTAGTTCGAATAGGAGATGAGTAACTCCCTTACAATCATGATTATTCTAGCATGCCATTCAATGATGCATTCAGAGATAAACATTTCAAAGCAAAGGTTACAATCGCGCAATCACACTATGGAATACATGCATAATCAGCAATTTAACCACAACATAAGGACTATATGCTATGCAGTGATTAGCTAACTATGACTACACGAAGCAACAACTCATGTAGGTTGAATTCTTTGGCCAATTAAGTGACATACCCAATAAGAATCAAGTCGAAGAAGCATCACATAGCTTACTTACTTTACCGTCAGTTAATAAACATACAGTTGGCCCTGCATATCATTCTAAGTGACTATATAATCTTTCAAGGTCCGTACATTGTGCAACATGCCATGGTTTCAAGTTCACAACTAATGTCACATAAGGGGTCATTTAGAAGGGCATACAGGATTGCATTTCTCATTTGCAAACTAAGGTCAAGGTATGTCTTGAAAGTTGTCAAAATCATTAAAAATTAGCCATCAACCGACTAACAGGCGTAAGAACGAATCTAAGTGTCAATAACACGTACGGGATAATACTTAGGTCACAATCAACAGGACTCTGCCACAATCACTCATATTGGCATGCGCACACACGAAGCTATCACTCAGCCTTCTTAACAATGAAACATTCACGTAAAAAGGTTTATTGTCAAAAAGAAGCTTTTAGTCAAGAGGGGTAATTCTTAGTCGCTTATAACTTGTCATTTACACATCAAGCAACATATGCATCTCGGCTGACAGGCATCCAAAACGTTTAGTTGCGCATAGAAACTTACAACAATAGCAGAGACTCGAGTGCGGTTATTAAGCAAATGCAAGCTTTCAAATGCGGCATTAAAACCTAACCACATAATTAGAAGGGTCTTTCAATGTGAAGCAAACACCTTAATTCACTATTTAGAAAAGTCTCCACTTTCAAAATCTCTAGGTTTTCAAACGAGAAATAGTCCAACTGCCTCTAGCATATCCCTACCAACCATTAAGTACGTCTACTCACTCCATTACGGGGCTCGAGGAGCAAATCGTACTTTAGGGGCAAGAATATGCTTAGAGTTCAAACATTTTCAACCGTTCGAGTTCAGCCCAAGTACACTTTAAACCTTTGAATTAAATCATCAAGGCGCATTTGTAAAGCAATCGCTGCTAAGCTAACACTTAGCTCACTCATGAATACGCGATTCATTCAGTCCACACTCTAATATAAGGCTCACTTATGCAATTAATAAGTTCACTGAAGCCATGCATAGCCCATTAGACGCACCGACTTTCACAACAAGGAGCGCATTTGCACACAAAGGCACGGCATATAGCACCTCATCCTAAACATGTTCCTAGGCGACTATATGAAATGCAAGACTCGGGTCGCGGTCTATGGTCGCAGGACCTTTGCTCTGATACCATCTGTAACAACCCCAGCCCCTAGGCCAGAAGCGTTACGCTTTCCTAACTTCTTACTTAATTCCTGGGACGAAACGAACAGAGTTCCCCCTAAAAACTGACCATTTCCAAGCTAGAAGCCTTACAATAAGTCCCTGTAAATCAACGGAAGTGCAAAACATTTAAAACATAGCTCAACGGCCACACGCCGGAGTTCATAACTCAACGAGCCACTCGCTCAGAGTGCACCAACCTGATTGATTCATGAATAAAGAAGAAATGGGAGATACAACTCAACGGTTAATAAAACCGGAGTATTAAGATTTACATCCCAAAACATAGCTAAATTAAACCAAGAAGACATCTAACCAACTTGATGGTTGGCTCAGGCGGCCATACAGAGCGACCTTTATACCATATGCATTACATGAACTAGAATAATCGTTTACAGACCTTTATAAATAAGAGTACATTACATGACTTCATTAAACACGTAGATCCCTTCAAATGAGCACATACGACGCCTTGTAAGCAACAATAGGTTCCTTCTGGACTTATCTGACTCAACTTCTTCCTGTCATAAATAAAACCTCGGGAAAAGGGGAAAGAGTAGTGGGATGAGCAACCATACGCTCAGTGAGTGTCCCCCAACCCCCTTAAAACCAAAACCGTTGCAAGCAATACTATCTTTGCTAGTCACATATCACGTTTTCATACTTTACTATCATAATAGATATTCATAGAACCTTTATGGGAAGATCACTAAACATAAACTTCACTTCGATCACTCAATCATATTTCTAGATTCCTCAACGACGGAGTTCTTTACTAGCAAGCAGTTAGGCACGTGAGTAAGCATCAAAGGCTAAGTATAAGGATCTTTTCTATTCATAACATAACTTCCTAACACTCCATTTAAACTACACATGAACCCTCGATCATATGATGTGTATATAAGGTTATCCCTTTTCATAAATACACTTTTCTGGGCATTTCATTCATATAATATACATATCATGCACATAAACACATATCAAGCATTTAAGTACCTTTAAACATCATATTAAGTTATATGACACCCTCGCAAGCTATTCACATATCAACGCTCATTCCTTTAGGAAGAGACGCCTTCATTCATGGAATTTTTAACGTGCTATAACTTTCTTTCTCATCTCATACACTTTAAATCAGACAGATTTGCTATGGAAAAGAATTATGCCACATAAGATTATAATCCACGTTCAATCATGCTTAAGAATCATTCATAAAGCATCCATTGAAAACTTTCTTTAAATACATGGGCTAAGAATGCACATTCAAACATGCTTGAGGATCATTTCATAACTCGTTGAAAGCTTTCTTTCTTTTGCTGAAAACACTTCATTTAGCCTCTTGAGGCTCAAAAAAACTCTTCTCTTAGCCTCTTGAGGCTCATATTCTTTAAAGAATCTCTTTTATCTTGGTCTCATAATGACCCTTAAAAACATTCTTTCTGA
Organism: Carnegiea gigantea; assembly: GCA_029747015.1. NCBI lineage: Eukaryota > Viridiplantae > Streptophyta > Magnoliopsida > Caryophyllales > Cactaceae > Carnegiea > Carnegiea gigantea. The sequence goes on along the minus strand of JAKOGI010002061.1, from coordinate 85,467 downwards.
AATACTTAAAAAGGCGAAACGCCAACTGCTTTTCTTATTTAATAAGAAACTACTCTGGGCATAAGATCATCATAAAGTGCTGGTTGGAAGAGATCTACACTCAATCCTAGTGAGATTAACTCACACTAAGCTCTTACTCCCGGGATGGCAACTAACTTTGGACCTTAACCCTCGTCAGGGTCTCTAGGGATTACTCCCTAGGCTAGGGATTCCCCCGTTCAAGCAGGTTCACTCCCATCTATTGTCCCTAAGCACTTATCTTAGCCTTTTAAACTGGTCTTAATGACTAACAAGTTTGCTGCCTCTCACAGCGAAATCATTTATCATGCAACTCACGCCTTTGTAAAACTCTTTAGGATTCCCCCGTTCAAGCAGGTTCACTCCCAAATACTGTTTGTATAGCGAAAATAGGCCATTGCTTGCTATTAATCATGGCTATTATTAGTTTGAAAACACGAGAAACGTTC
>JAKOGI010002061.1:72500-80000 GCA_029747015.1 Carnegiea gigantea | reverse complement strand
GAATTTTACCTCGTACGTGGGAGGCCAAAGTAACAGCCATCCAAGAGGCTAAAGACATGAACAAGATCACCCTCGACGAGTTGATTGGTAATCTCCAGACCTATGAACTCCAAAAGAACTCACAACAAAGAGAGGAGCAAAAGAAGGATCGTGGGCTTGCCTTGAAAGCACATGAGGACACTGACTCTGACCTTAAAGATCAAGATATGGCTCTAATGTCCAGAAAATTCAAGAAATTCTTCAGAAAGGTCAAGGAGAACAACAAAAGAAAAGACTTCAGTAAGTCCAGAAACACCCCCAAAGAACAGCTCACAGGGTGTTTCAAGTGCGGCAAACCAGATCACTTAGTCAAAAATTGCCCTCTGCTTCGAGAAGATCAGATGCCCGAACACCCTCGAAAACAGGGTCGAAAACACCCTGTAAACAATCTGGGCAAGCGATTCTCGAAAGCTGTGCTGGCTGCTTGGGGGGATTCCTCTGAGGATGAAGGAGAATCTGAAGCTGAAGAAGGGGTCGTAGCACTTATGGCACAAAGTGATTCAGATTCAGATGATGAATCAACAATCAGCTTCTCAGATCTCAAGAACAAGGTACATGGTCTTAACAAAGCCACTTTAGAAGAACTTCTATATAATTTGATAGACACCTGTGCTGATCTAAAAAGAGAAGTTCGTGACCTAGAGCTTGAAAATAAAATCCTTAAAAATGAAAAATTGGGCTTACATGAAAATATTAATACGCTCAAAGAAAACCTCTTTATAAAAGAAGGAGATCATTCTCGAATGGAGGAAAAACTCTTTGAGATGGAAGGAATGGTTGAGTCCTTGCTCAGGGAGAATAAGGGTTTGCATGCTAATATAGAGAAACTGGAAACCGAGCTTATCACAAACAAACGCTGGAACAAATCCTCACAAGCCCTTGATTGGTTAAACACTCATCACAGTAGAAACAAAAAGGGACTTGGTTACAAGCATAAACGGACCGTTTACCCAATACATAGAAAGTATGTGGGATTACCTGAAAACATCGTTTGCTTTCATTGTGGTAAAACGGGTCATTATAGATACACTTGCCCTTTAAGAAAACATGCCAATGAAAAGAATGAAAGGTATGTGAAACAAATCTGGATTAGAAAAGATGAGCTTTACATGTCTAAAAGAATAGGACCCAAGTGGATCTGGGTTCCCAAAACTAACCCGTGATTTGTTTTGCAGGCTGAAGTGAGAGAGAACAACCTTACGAACAACCCCACTAACACCCTTGAAAACAGGCAGTTGTGGTTTGTTGATAGTGGGTGTTCACGGCACATGACTGGTGAAAGATCAAATTTTCTCTCACTTACAGCTTTGAATGGTGGGAGTGTAGCATTTGGAAACGGCAAGTCTGGGACAATTGTCGGTATAGGTAATATTGGTAAAACTCTCTCCCACTCAATTGATAATGTGCACTTAGTTGATGGATTAAAACACAATTTGCTAAATGTGTCCCAACTGTGTGACAAGAACAACCTAGTACTGTTTTCATAAACACGTTGCTTGGTTGTGAATGACGACACAGGAGATGTTATGTTAAGGGGGAAGCGATGTTAAAATGTTTATAAAGTTTGTATTTCCACTCTTCCCCAAAATAATCTGACCTGTTTAAATGCATCAAATGATGATATAATGCTATGGCACAAGAGACTAGGTCATGCAAGCCTGTCCTTGTTAAACAAACTTGTTTCAAAAGACCTGGTTATTGGACTACCTTCCATCAAATTTAATGATGGCAAGGTATGTGAAGCTTGTGCAAAAGGCAAACAAGTCAGATCTTCTTTTAAATCGAAAAAATGTGTAAGCACTACCCGACCTCTAGAATTATTACACATTGATTTGTGTGGTCCCATGAGGATAACTAGTAGAGGTGGGAAAAAGTATGTGCTTGTTGTAGTGGATGATTACTCTCGATTTACTTGGACCTTGTTTTTGGCATCCAAAGATGAAACCTTTGAGAATTTTATTGCCTTTCTCAAAAAGGTTGAAAAGAGAGTAGGACACTCCTTAATTAGCTTGAGATCTGATCATGGAACTGAGTTTGAAAATGCAAGTTTTATCAACTATTGTAATGAACATGGTGTTGATCATAACTTCTCAGCTCCAAGAACACCCCAACAAAATGGGGTGGTTGAGCATAAAAATCGCACCTTGGAAGACATGACCAGAACAATGCTTATTGCTAGTGGTCTTCCTAGGTATTTCTGGGCAGAAGCATTGAACACCTCATGTTACATTATAAATAGATGCATGATCAGACCCATATTGAACAAAACTCCTTATGAACTTTTCAAGGGCAGAAAACCCAATATTACGCACCTAAGAACATTTGGTTGTAGGTGTTTTGTGCATAATAATGGGAAGGATGTCTTAGGAAAGTCTGACCCTAGGAGTGATGAGGCAATATTTCTTGGCTATTCTTCTCACAGCAAGGCATACAAAGTCTTTAACAAAAGGACCTTGTGTGTTGAGGAAAGTGTGCATGTGCTTTTTAATGAATCTAACTTGTTGAGTGAGAATGATGCACAGGAAGATGAACTTGAATTAGGTCTTGTTCGAAAAGAAGTGTTGCACCAAGATAAACGAGGTAAGAACATCATGGAGAAAACAACTCCTGAGGGTGTTTCTCAGAACAACAGGCAAGGTGAACACCAAACAGGGGGCAACACTGTTGAACCCTATTCGGAACCATGTTCTTCAGGAACAAGCTTGCAAACAGGTGCAGAAATAGGATCAGGAGGTGTTCTTGAGCCTGATCCTACACACATTTCAGTTAGAACAGAGCATGTGTCTGTGGATCCACTTAATCCAAGACCATGGAAGCACCATAGTTCGCACCCTCTTGATCAAATCTTGTCAGATATTAATACTGGAGTGCAAACTAGATCTAAACTTAAGAATTTTTGTGCTTTCTATGCTTTTCTTTCTAACATTGAGCCAAAAAGTGTGAATGAAGCTCTTGCAGATTCAGATTGGGTCACGGCAATGCAAGAAGAGCTCCATCAATTTGAAAGAAACAAAGTATGGCACCTTGTACCTAAACCTGCAGAGAGAACAATCATTGGAACCAAGTGGGTGTTCCGAAACAAACTGGATGAGTCAGGAACAATCACTAGAAACAAGGCACGGCTGGTTGTTCAAGGGTATAATCAAGAAGAAGGGATCGATTATGAAGAAACCTTTGCACCAGTTGCTAGAATTGAGGCTATTCGAATCTTAATAGCCTTTGCAGCTCATATGAAAATCAAGCTATATCAAATGGACGTGAAAAGTGCATTCCTCAATGGATACCTTAAAGAAGAGGTGTATGTCAAACAACCCCCTGGTTTTGAAAACAGTGAATTTCCTAACCATGTTTTCAAACTTGACAAAGCTCTTTATGGCCTAAAACAAGCTCCTAGAGCTTGGTACGAACGGTTGTCAAGTTTTTTAATTGAAAATGATTTTAGAAGAGGCAAGGTAGACAATACCTTGTTTCTAAAATCTAAGGGGGAACATTTATTGATTGTCCAAACATATGTTGATGACATTATATTTGGTGCAACTCATCATGATTTATGCAATGAATTTTCAAATATGATGAGGAGTGAGTTTGAGATGAGCATGATGGGTGAGCTTAACTTTTTCTTAGGCTTACAAATCAAGCAAACTCCAAACGGCACCATGATCCATCAACAAAAGTATATCAAGGAGCTACTTAAGCGTTTTGGGATGGAGTTGGCCAAACCCGTAGACACTCCTATTTCTCCTTCAACCAGGTTGGTTATGGATGATGGGAGTCCCTCAGTTGAGGAGAAACTCTATAGGGGCATGATTGGGTCACTCCTATACCTAACCGCTAGTAGACCAGATATTGTTTTTAGTGTTGGTTTATGTGCCCGTTTTCAGTCTAATCCTAAGGAAACTCACTTTAAGGCTGTGAAACGGATACTAAGATATTTGAAACATACACCCAATTTAGCCTTATGGTATCCTAGAGGTTGCAATTTTGATCGTGTTGGATATGCTGATGCTAACTATGCTGGATTCCTAGTTGATAGAAAGAGTACCTCAGGTATGGCTCACTTTCTTGGACCTTGTTTGGTATCTTGGGCTACCAAGAAGCAACTTTCAGTTGCCATGTCCACAGAAGAAGCTGAATATGTTGCAGCAGCTTCATGTTGTGCTCAACTGTTGTGGATAAGATAACAGCTTAAGGACTTTTGTGTTGACATTGGATGCATTCCTATTTTTTGTGATAACACAAGTGCAATTAACATTGCCAAAAATCCATGTCAACATAAAAGAACAAAGCATATTGACAATCGACATCATTTCTTGAGAGATAATGTTGAAAAGGGTTTAATCTCTATGAACTTTTGCTCAACGAAAAATCAAATTGCTGATATATTCACTAAGGCACTAGCTAGAGATCAATTTGAGAGAAATGGACTGGAACTAGGGTTGGTGAGAACACCCTGAGTTACCTGTTTCCAGAACATGAACTGGGTTTGGTAAGATCAACCTTTACACCCTGTTCTCTCCCCCTGTTTGCAAATCTTATTAACAACGGATGTTATTGCATACACTCGAATTGCGTGCATTTTGTCTTTACTTATCCACTTAGTGCAGCATAAGGGGACGTACTGAAGCCGCCTTAATACCATTAAGTCCAATCAAGATCAGACGGAAAAGAACAAGCATAACGAAGAGAACAAGTACGCCCCTTGGTTGCTCGATGTGTTTTTCCTTCCCAAGGCACAAGCTTTTAAGTCTCACACCCATTGCAAACCAAGAAATCTTCTAAAAGATTTTGAGCGCTCTCTCTCTCTCTCTCTTTTTATATGCCCTGTTCTCAGTACTGCAAAATCTGAGAAACCTGCAAAGCCTTAAACCCTAATCTCTCTCCTCTAGCAACAATGGCTCTCAACAACTCCTCTCAATCCAACGACCTCGTTCTTGCATCCTCAATCCCTACTCCCCCTCGCCCAATCATGTACAAGCCTTTCAAATTCCTGAAAAGCTTGTCCCTACACTCAGTGGGAATGGGATGGTTAATATTCCCTTCAAATGTGGAAGGGAATTAGTGTTTCTTGTAAGGACAATTGCTTGTCCCATTAACATCGAGTCAGAGGGTACACTATCGGGGTCTTAAGACCAAATCTTGGAAACCCCTGAAGGGTTTAATGTTGAGCCCTGCCCTTCTGGGTTGTTTCCTGAAACAGCGCCAGAAACAGGGGCTGCCTCTGTCGAAGGTGTGTTTGTGGAGGATCTAGATGTCGATTTCCAAAGGAAGTCGAATGAGACATCAGAGGAGAGTTTAGAGAAGGATTCTCTCCCTGAAGCTGAAACCCCCACTCCGGTCGCTCAAACTGGAGAGAAAAGGAAAAAGGGTGAAAATAGTGGCCAGGCGTAGCAGAACGCCAAGAACAAGGCCACAACCAAGGTCTCAGCCCTCTCAAACTCTCTCTTCTCCACAATCCTCCAAGCCTTCTCGTAAATCTGCGAGACTAGCTTTTCAATCTTCCCCCCGTATCTCCAAACCCTCTGCTCCTGTCATCGAGGAGACTTCCTCCTCTTCCACCGAAGGGTTCTCAAGTTCTGACTCTGAGAACACCTCCTTCAAACAGGGGACACCGGTGTTCTTCGAGTCCTCTGAAGAACAAGCCCCTCCAAAATCAACCACTAAACCTACTGTGAAGCCCTCTCCTGCAAAAACACCCCTCAAGCGAAAGCCCAGAACAGCCCCCCTACCAGAAGCTACCACCTCTGTTCCTGCCCCCAAATGCCCAAAGCAGTTCACTCCCTCTCCTATGTCTGACAAACATGCGCAGTTGCTTAAGCGCAATGTCGTCAGGGGGAAGGTAGTGAATGTAAGCTTTTTCGAGGAACAGGGTCTGGGGGTGTTCCTGACCAAGTTGCGCGCTCAAGGCTGGCTCGACTTGTTTGCAAACACCCAGCTGGGGTGTTCTGTACCTGAGTTGGCTGAGTTTTACGCCAACTGCGGTGTCACCGAAGGGGTGGTGACTAGTTTTGTGAATGGGCAACGCATTAAAGTTGATGCGCCCACACTAGGGAAAATTTTGGGAGTACCCTCCCAAGGCTTTGACGTGTATGTGAGGGAAGACAAAACAGCCCTAGAAACAGCCAGGCTCCTAGAGGTGTCCCAACGCCTCAGTCAAAAACAGGGCCTGAGAACACCCCTCTCTGTTAAGAAGGGTGAAATGACCTCCCTGCACCAACTATTGTTTATGTTCACTATCAAGAACATAATTCCGCGAGGTCAAGGGCGGAACTCAGCTGATGCCCTCGATCAATGCCTGGTGGACTTACTAGATCGGGAGGAACCAATCAACCTCCCTGCAATCATGATTCACCACATAGGGCGAATTGCGAACACCACCCGGGCCATGATCTTGGATATGGGTTTCTGGTGACAAGGGTGTTTGAGCACCTTGGGATAGTGCTCACACGGCAAGTGGAGACCCAAGTCGTTGATGAGATTGGGATTGACACTCTGCTCGGGTGTGGCTGTGAGGTTGGCGAAGGATCAGTCTCCAAACAGGGTCGTCGACCACCTCGACCACCTGGTTCTGGGCAACCTTCCTTCAAACTTGAGGCTGTTCTTGAGGACAATGTTCGCCTCAAGGATGAGCTCTCAGCTGTCAAGACTGCTCTGGCTGAGGAGCAAGCCCTCTCCGCCAAACGCCATGAGGAATTGCTTGTCCTTCTCTCCACTCTTGCCCCCAGCATTCCTCCTCTGCAAACGAGACCACCCCCTGCACCCTGATTCTCTAGGCTGTTCTCTTGTTTCCTCCTCCCCTCTTCGTTTTTGGCATTGTACTGTTTTTAATGCAATATCTCTTTCATGATGCTTCTTGCACCTTATGCTCTATATCTCTTTTCTTGCATTCATACTGTTGTTTATGCTTTTTAATGATGCCAAAAGGGGGAATAAGACCATACGAATAAGACCATATGATCTATGACCTAGCACCTAGAGGATATAAGACCATATGATCAATGACCTAGCACCTAGAGGATCCCTATCAGCATTAATCGTTCGTTGTTAAGCTTTTTAATTTTGTCAATATGGTCACTTGGTTTGTCATCATCAAAAAGGGGGAATTTGTTGAGTATATTTAGTTTTGATGATAATAAATCCAAGTGTAAAACTTTGTCCAAGTAATGTTGCTCCAAACACGATCTCCAAACAGGCCTAACTGGTATTTGTGATCTTTATTGTATTAACTGGTTTGCTACATGTGAGAACAAGTCTTCAAAACAGGTTTTACTTGGTGATTCTATATTAAGTCAAGAACACCACCTCGACAGTTGATTGTAAGGCATGTTCCTGAACTCTAGCAATGCAAAGAACAACCCCAGCAAACAAGGTGGCCTTGGTGTTCACAGCAGCTCTACAAATCTTGGACAAGATGACTGGTTCAAAACAAAAAGTCTTGGGTATATAGGTTTTATTTATTTAGAC
>JAKOGI010002061.1:0-67500 GCA_029747015.1 Carnegiea gigantea | reverse complement strand
GCTAATTTTATTAAAAAGGATATTATTATTATTGTTATTATTATTGCTATTAATATTATTATTAGTTTTGAAAATCTTTCGATGATTTTTAATAAGCGTTATGAACGGTTGTTAACGAGCACTAAATCGATTAGGAATTCGGATACGATTAGGTTGTTAACCTTAGAAGTAGTTTGATGTTATTAAATCGAACCTAGATAGGTTTGGGAATGAATAGTTGAAGGATTATATTATCAATTTGGGTTTAGAATTCGGGTTATGAATTAGACTAGCAGTGTCAATTATGAAACAGTTTGCGCCAAAAAAAAAGGGAGGGGCATTTTAATCTTTGCGCGCAAACCCCCCTTTTCCTTCTCTTCTCGATCGTGACCCCCCTTCCCAGCACCCTCTTTGTCTCTCCTCTCTGCTCTTCTTCTTCCTCCTCTCATCTTCACCATACACGCACCAGAAGAGCTCGAGAGTTTTCTCACACACCTGCAAAACTCATCCATTCGGCCTCCCCCACGAGCCAACTCCTGTTTGGTGTGAAATCTGCTCAAAATTCGAAGCCCTTGCCGCGGTTTCGGTGGGTTTTGGATGCCAAATTAAAGCTCGAACGCGTGCTCAAGTAAGGCCATGTAAATTAGCTTCTAATTGCTTTCAATCTTCTATAAATTGGGATGAAAATTCGTATCTACAAACACCCAATTCAATCTCAAATTGATAACTGAAATTTAGGCTTGTTCTAGGGTTTGAATTTTGGTAATTTGGGCGTGAATCGCGTGCTGTTTGTTTGACCACTGAGCAAGGTCGAAAATTGGAGATGTTCGGGTATCGAAAGTCGAGCCCAAAGCATTCAAACGAAACCCCAGCTTGGAATTGAGGTGAGGGTTCCTTTCCTCCTAAATCACTAATAATTTCAACCTTTTTATCGCTGTTAGCTAGAATATGTTGAAGTTGAGCGTGGAAATCATGTTAGGCGAATTAGTATTCATATTGACAATTTATAAGTTTGGAATTGATTTGGGTTAAATGCATATCGGATTGATGCTGAATTTTAATAACCTGGCAGATTAGAGAAATGCTTAACAAAAGGATGTTATCGTAGCGTGATTAATTTATCAGTTATTAGTTAAATTGTGCTTGAAGTCTAAGGATGCTAGCCGAGTGATTGAAATGATTATGGAATGAACTGAATAATGTTTAAAGGGTCATGACTAAATCAGTTTGGGTGCATCGACACTTTATTTGTAGGAGTTGCAATGAAATATTATGCCTATGATAAATGGTTTGTGAACTGGAAAGTAAATGTCATTTGAAGTCTCCATTTGTATCAGCTTAGTATACGCTAAAATTCTAAGTTGACTATTAAGCATGAATGTCATACTTATTTATGATCGTTCTATGTATTATTGGTTTGTACTTGTCAATATTGAACCGAGCTTGGTAGTTGGATGGTCTAAGGTGGAACTATTGAGTGGTTTGAGGCTCTTGTGGTCGGTGCTGTGTGAGGAGGGAGATAGGATTGTGAATTGCCGCAATTGTGTGGATTGCGAGGCCATGTGTGGCTTAATGAATGGTGATATGAAGTGTATGAATGTGCTATGTGTGAATCCCCTTTTCCCTCAATGTGCTAAGTGACATTAAGTGAATAGTTTTCAAAATGCAGACATGTTTAAGAAAGATTCGTGAATGCATGTTTTCATGATTTCGAATGGTTCTAAGTACTTACTAATTGTCTGGTAGTTTATGAAAATGTTTGTAGCCTATAAGAAATCCTAAATCGTCGAACTGCTCAGTTAGTGACTCGAATGATATGTCGATAGGTTTAGGAAGTTTAAAAAGTGAACTAAAAGTGGATTTGAACATGCTTAAGGCTTTGGTTTGTATACAACTTCTCCTTAAGTTTAAAAGGACTTAAACGACCTAAGGAAGAGCACCTTAAGGTGCTAATTATGAAGCTTAGCTTATTTACATGCGTTTTTCTTACTTAAGTCTCTATTGAGTTTCGATCTACGACTTAGCAAACATATTAGGTTTAAAAGAAGCTTTTAAGCGAAAAAGTAAAGTCGTTTTTATGAGTTAGCAATTGTTTTACATTTAGAAGAAGCCTTTTAGTTAGAAACGAAGTCGTTTTTATGACTTAGCAACCCTATTACGCTTATACGAAGCTTTCAAGTTAGAAACAAAGTCGCTTTATGATTAGGCAACCTTATTACGTTTATAAAAAGCCTTTTAGTTAAAAACGAAGTTGTTTTACGATTTAGTAAGCTTATTACGTTTATACAAAACATTCAAGTTAGAAACTAAGTCGTTTTACGATTTGGTAAATGTGTTACATTTATAAGAAACTTTTAAGTTTAAAGTGAAGTCGTTTTAAGTATTAACTAACTTATTTCCTTTATAAGAAGCTTTTAAGTCTAAAAGGAGGTCGGTTTACGAGTTAATAAATGTATTACGTTTATACGAAGCTTTTAAGTTAGAAATGAAGTCGTTTTACAAACTAGCAAACGTTTTACGCCTATAAGAAGTTTCTTAAGTTAAAAACGAAGTCATTTTGCGAGTTAGTACTCGTGTTACGTTTATACGAAGCTTTTAAGTTAGAAACGAAATCGTTTTACGATTTAACAAGCTTATTACGCTTTTAAGAAGCTTTTAAGTTTCAAAGGAAGTTGACTGACATGCTAATAAACCTATCACGTCTATATGAAGCTTTTAAGTCATTTACAAAGTCGATTTGCATGTTAACAGACGTATTACGTTTATACGAAGCTTTTAAAGTTAAAACTAAAGTCATTTTACAAGTTAGTACGTCTATAAGAGGTTTTTAAATTAAAAAAGAAATGGGCTATAAGCATTTAGAAAGATTATAGTCGTTTTGTTAAAAAGTAAGTTTTCAACAAAGTAAGCATTTGAAAAAGAGATATAAAATACGATCTTAAAGGCTAAAAAATGCAAGGCAATTGGCCAGAGGGTAGGAACTAGACATAAGATATGAGTTATCTTGGTGTGAGCTGTTCCTGAAAACTGGACGCAAAGATGGCGTGAACTGTTTCCCCCTAAAGAAATGTTAGGAACTAGACTCAAGATATGAATTATCTTGGTGTGAGCTGTTCCTGGGAACTGGACTCAAGATATAAATTATCTTGGTGTGAGCTCTTCCCCAGATAAGTTATGATGTGCGACGCGTAAGAAAACCTTGAGGGGGAATGGACTCAGGATATGATTATCCTGGTGTGAGCTGTTGCCCCACAGAGGATAGTATCGAGGTTAGAGCTGCTCTACTAAGATGCGTTTTGGCCGAAAGTTAAGTACGTATACCCCGGGGATAACGTAGATTAAGAGTGATGATCTCACTTAAGGGCGATGTTGACCTCCCTTAGCCAGCACAACAAGATGTTTTCATGTTATAACTATGTTCCTAATAAATAAAAAATTTGGCAGATTGCCATTTTAAGTAGTTCAGAAAGGAAAAGAACTTATTTTAAAAGGAATACGAGCCTCAAGAGGCTAAGTAAGGCGTTTTTAAGAAAATAAGAAAGCTTTCAAATGCACGTAACTTGCATATATTTTATTAATGTATTATGAATATAATTTCTATGAATTTCAAGTGCAGTTGGTTGCATCCTAGCAATGCAATGAACGTTTAAGTTTTTAATGGTGCATTTCTTAAGAAAGAATGTTCCTTGCAATGCTCTTCTTACCAATTTGAGTGTCTCATCAGTTTTTAGAAAAGTTATAAGTTTTACAGAAGTTTGCATAACTTATAAGTTCTTGGCATATAACGTGAGTCACTGTGTTTTTTATAAGTGTGTTTAAAAGCATCATATTCATCCTTGTGCTACTTGATTAAGTGTCTGAAAGCTTGTTAGAAAAGAAGATTGGTCATTAAGGACCTAGGAACGAGTTGAGGGCTCAGAATGAAGTTTTAAGGGCGGTGATCTTTCCTTGGGGATTTTGATTGCCTAATATGATAGTAAAGTATGAATACGTGATATGTGGCTATTATTAGTATTATTGCCTGCAACTGCTTTGGGTTTTAGGGGGTAGGGGAATTCTCACTGAGCGTGTGGTTGCTCATCCCATTACTTTTTCCCCTTTTGCTCGGGCTTTTGTTATGACAGGTGGAAGTCAAGCTACTTACGCGAGCTGGAGTCTACCCCTACTCGAAAAAGAGTCATGTGTGCCATGTAGGAGTAGATTCATGTGTTTAACGATGTGATGTAATGTATTCCTAGTTTGCAATTGTTGTAAACTAAGTTTTCTAGCTCATATAATGCATGTTATTTATGAGTCGCTCTGTATGACCGTGTGAGCCAACCATCTGATTTGTTAGATGCCTTTATTCAAAATTAGCTGTGTTTTGAGATGTAAACCCCAGTACTTCAGTTGTGTAGATTGTTGAGTTGTATCTTTTACTTTTCATGTATTAAAGAACTATTCTGTTTGGTGCACTCTGAGCGGGTGGCTCGTTGAGTTATGAACTCCGGCGTGTGGCCGTTGAGCTTCTTTTAAATGTTATGTGCTTCTATTGATTTGCAGCGGATTTTTGTAAGACTTTTAGCCTAGAAACGGTCAGTTTTTAGGGTAAACTTTGTCCGTTTCATCCCAGGAATTAAGTAAGACGTAAGAAAACGTAACGCTCCTGACCCTAGAGGCTGGGGGTGTTACATTGATGGTATCAGAGTAAAGGTCCTGCGACCATAGGTCGCGACTGAGTCTTGCATTTCATCTTGTCGTCTAGGAATACTCTGCGATTATGTGACATATGCCTCCTTTGTGTGCAACATTTCATAACTTTTTCCTTAAAAACTATCTGCTATGCCGATCATATTTGTTGCGATCAAGTTGTTATAGTGCAAGGAAGTGCGCTCCCTAATGATTTGGTTCGAGTAGGAATCCAAGGATGGGATGCTATGGTGAAGGTCGAATGAATAACTAAGCGTAAAGTGACTTGAATTGTGAAAGAGATGCGGATGAAGTCCACCCATTAATTTCTCCAAGTAAGCAATTTAGAGGACGAAATTCTTTGAAGGGGGGAGAGTGTAAGGCCCGCGTACCTTATATTCCGTCAGGTTACTTTTTGCGCTATGAAAACCGTATTTTATTAGCGATATGAGCTGAAATCAGTTTCTAAGTGCCTATGTGAGCGCTAATTTTATTAAAAAGGATATTATTGTCATTGTTATTATTATTACTATTAATATTATTATTAGTTTTGAAAATATTTCGATATTTTTAATAAGCGTTATTAATGGCTATTAATGAGTACTAAATCGATTAGCAACCCGAATACGATTAGATTGTCAACCTTAGAAGTAGTTCGACGTTGTTAAATTGAACTTAGATAGGTTTGGGAACGAATAGTTGAAGGATTATATTATCGATTTGGGTTTAGAATTCGGGTTACAAATTATACTAGCAGTGTCAATTATGAAACAGTTTGGGACCAAAAAAAAAGGAGGGGCATTTTAGTCTTTACACGCAACCCCCCCTTTTCCTTCTCTTCTCGGTCGTGATCCCCCTTCCCGACACCCTCTTTCTCTCTCCTCTCTGCTCTTCTTCTTCCTCCTCTCATCTTCACCATACACGCACCAGATGAGCTCAAATTCGAGCTGATTTTTCTCACACACACCTGCAAAACTCATCCATTCGACCTCCCACACGAGCTAGCTCCTGTTTGGTGCAAAATCTGGGTCGAAATTTGAAGCCCTTGCCGCAGTTTCGGTGGGTTGTGGACGCTAAATTAAAGCTCGGATGCTTTCCCAGGTAAGGCCATGCAAATTAGCTTCTAGTTGCTTTCAATATTCTATAAATTGGGGTGAAAATTCGTATCTACAAACACCCAATTCAATCTCAAGTTGATAACCGAAATTTAGGCTTGTTCTAGGGTTCGAATTTTGGTAATTTGGGTGTGAATCGCGTGCTGTTCGTTTGACCACTGAGCAAGGTCGAAAATTAGAGATGTTCGGGTATCGAAAGTTGAGCCCAAAGCATTCAAACGAAACCCTAGCTTGGAATTGAGGCGAGGGTTCCTTTCCTCCTAAATTACTAATAATTTCAACGTTTTTATCGTTGTTAGCTAGAATATGTTGAAGTAGAGCGTGGAAATCATGTTGGGTAAATTAGTATTCATATTGACAATTTATAAGTTTGGAATTGATTTGGGTTAAATGCATGTCGGATTTATGCTGAATTTTAATAACCTGGCAGATTGGAGAAATGCTTAACAAAAGGATGTTGTCATAGCGTGATTAATTTATCAGTTATTAGTTAAATTGTGCTTAAAGCCTAAGGATGCTAGCCGAGTGATTGAAATGATTATAGAATGAACTGAATAATGTTTAAAGGGTCATGGCTAAATCAGCTTGGGTGCGACGATAGTTTATTTGTACGAGTTGTAATGAAATAATATGCCTATGATCAATGATTTGTGAACTGGAAAGTAAATGTCGCTTGAAGTCTCTATTTGTATCAGCTTAGCATACGCTAAAATTCTAAGTTGACTATTAAGCATGAATGTCATACTGATTTACGATCGTTTTATGTATTATTGGTTTGTACATGTCAATATTGAACCGAGCTTGGTAGTGGGATGGTCTGAGGTGGAACTATTGAGTAGTTTGAGGCTCTTGTGGTCGGTGCTGTGTGAGGAGGGAGATAGGGTTGTGAATTGCCGCAATCGTGTGGATTGCGAGGCCATGTGTGGCTTAATGATTGGTGATATGAAGGGTATGAATGTGCTATGTGTGAATCCCCTTTTCCCTCAATGTACTAAGTGACATTAAGTGAACAGTTTTCGAAATGTAGGCATGTTTAAGAAAGATTGTTAAATGCATGTTTTCATGATTTCGAATGCTTCTAAGTACTTACCAATTGTTTGGTAGTTTATGAAAATGTTTGTAGCCTATAAGAAATCCTAAATCATCGAACTGCTCAGTTAGTGACTCGACTGAATAGTTGATAGGTTTAGGAAGTTTAAAAAGTGAACTAAAAGTAGATTTGAACATGCTTAAGGCTTTGGTTTGTATACGACTTCTCCTTAAGTTTAAAAGGATTTAAACGATCCGAAGAAGAGCACCTTAATGTGTTAATTATGAATCTTAGCTTATTTGCATGCGTTTTGCTTACTTAAGTCTCTAATGAGCTTCGATCTACGATTTAGCAAACGTATTACGTTTAAAAAAAGCTTTCAAGCTAAAAAGTGATGTCGTTTTTATGAGTTAGCAATCGTTTTACATTTATAAGAAGCCTTTTAGTTAGAAACGAAATCGTTTTTACGATTTAGCAACCCTATTACGTTTATACGAAGCTTTCGAGTTAGAAACAAAGTCGTTTTATAATTAGTCAGCCGTGTTACGTTTATAAGAAACTTTTAAGTTTAAAGTGAAGTCATCTTAAGTGTTAACCAACTTATTGCCTTTATAAGAAGCTTTTAAGTCTAAAAGGAAGTTATTTTACGAGTTAATGAACGTATTACGTTTATACGAAGCTTTTAAGTTAGAAATGAAGTCGTTTTGCAAACTAGCAAATGTTTTACGTCTATAAGAGGTTTCTTAAGTTAAAAACGAAGTCATTTTGCGAGTTAGTAGTCGTGTTACATTTATACGAATCTTTTAAGTTAGAAATGAAATCGTTTTACGATTTAACAAGCTTATTACGCTTTTAAGAAGCTTTTAAGTTTCAAAGGAAGTTGATTTACATGTTAATAAACCTATCATGTCTATATGAAGCTTTTAAGTCATTTACGAAGTCAATTTATGTGTTAACAGACGTATTACGTTTATATGAAGCTTTTAAAGTTATAACTAAAGTCGTTTTACGAGTTAGTATGTCTATAAGAAGTTTTTAAATTAAAAACGAAATGGGCTATAAGCATTTAGAAAGGTTATAGTCGTTTTGTTAAAAAGTAAGTTCTCAACAAAGTAAGCATTTGAAAAAGAGATATGAAATACGATCTTAAAGGCTAAGAAAGTGCTAGGCAATTGGCCAGAGGATAGGAACTGGACTCAAGATATGGGTTATCTTGGTGTGAGCTGTTCCTAGAAACTGGACGCAAAGATGGCGTGAGCTGTTTCCCCCTAAAGAAATGTTAGGAACTGGACTCGAGATATAAAATATCTTAGTGTGAGCTGTTCCTGGGAACTAGACTCAAGATATGAATTATCTTGGGGTGAGCTGTTCCCCAGATAAGTTATGATGTGTGGCGCGTAAGAAAACCTAGAGGGGGATTGGACTCAGGATATGATTATCTTGGTGTGAGCTGTTGCCCCATAGAGGACAGTATCAAGGTTAAAGTTGCTCCGCTAAGACGCGTTTTGGCCAAAAGTTAAGTACGTATACCTCGAGGATAACGTAGATTAAGAGTGATGATCTCACTTAAGGGCGGTGTTGACCTCCCTTAGCCAGCACAATAAGATGTTTTCATGTTAAAAGTATGTGCCTAATAAATAAAAAATTTAGCAAATTGCCATTCTAAGCAGTTCAGAAAGGAAAAGAACTTATTTTAAAAGGAATATGAGCCTCAAGAGGCCAAGTAAGGCGTTTTTGAGAAAATAAGAAAGCTTTTAAATGCACGTAACTTGCACATATTTTATGAATGCATTCTGAATATAATTTACATGAATTTCAAGTGTAGTTGGTTACATCCTAGCAATTTAATGAACGTTTAAGTTTTTAATGGTGCATTTCTTAAGAAAGAATGTTTCTTGCAAAGCTCTTCTTACCAATTTGGGTGTCTCATGAGTTTTTCGAAAAGTTGTAAGTGTTAAAGAAGTTTGCATGACTTATAAGTTCTTAGCATATAACGTGAGTCCCTATGTTTTTCACAAGTGTGTTTGAAAGCATCACATTCACCCTTGTGCTACTTGATTAAGTTTATGAATGCTTGTTAGAAAGGAACATTGGTCATTGAGGACCTAGGAACGAGTTGAGGGGTCAGAATGAAGTTTTAATTGCGGTGATCTTTCATTGGGGATTTTGATTGCCTAATATGATAGTAAAGTATGAATACGTGATATGTGGCTATTATTAGTATTATTGCCTGCAACTACTTTGGGTTTTAGGGAGTAGGGGAATTCTCACAGAGCGTGTGGTTGCTCATCCCATTACTTTTCCCCCTTTTCCCTAGGCTTATGTTATGACAGGTAGAAGTCAAGCTACTTACACGAGGCAAAGTCTACCCCTACTCGAAAAAGAGTCATGTGTGCCATATAGAAATAGATCCATGTGTTTAACGATGTGATGTAACGTATTCCTAGCTTGTAATTGTTGTAAACTAAGTTTTCTAGCTCATATAATGCATATTGTTTATGAGTCGCTCTGTATGGCCGTATGAGCCAACCATCTGATTAGTTAGATGTCTTTATTCAAAATTAGCTATGTTTTGGGATGTAAACCCCAGTACTCCGGTTGTGTCGACCATTGAGTTGTATCTTTTACTTTTCCTGTATTAAAGAACTATTCTGTTTGATGCATTCCGAGCAGGTGGCTCGTTGAGTTATAAACTCCAGCGTATGGCCGTTGAGCTTCTTTTAAATGTTATGTGCTTCCATTGATTTGCAGGGGATTTTTGTAAGGCTTTTAGCCTGGAAACGGTTAGTTTTTAGGGGAAACTATGTCCGTTTCGTCCCAGGAATTACGTAAGACGTAACGCTCCTGACCCTAGAGGCTGGGGGTGTTACACCTAGGATTTAGTAAGTTTCTTCTGGTGAAAATATTAGTTATGCTAGTTTGTTTTCTTCGACAGTTGTATTTATGATTTTATTGTAGTTTCCAGAGAGAATCTTGGTTCTCATGAAAGCTTTTACTGATTTCTTGACCTATACTTATCATTATTGTCCTAGTGTGTTTCTAAATGTTCTAATATCTATAAACTGAGGGGCTCTAAGCTTTTTCCAAGTTTTGTCAACTTTTTGAAAAGCAAGGATCCCAATGCACTACACCATCTGAAGTCACAAGTGGGTGCAAACACATTATCACAATTGTACCCTCGTATCCTTCTTTTGTACTAGATGCCTTTTTTTTGTGGATTTCACTTGGATATTCATATTATTTGGTGTTATTATTTTTACAGGGTCCATTTGTTTGTGAAGAGAAAGTCATTGCAGTTGATTTAAGCCTAGCACCAAAGCTCCATCATCTGGAGGTGGCTCTTGGCCATTTCAAGACTTAGTATATTCCTGAAAACTTTACCAATCTAAGTTTGATAACATTCTTCTCAAAGTTTGTGATTAACTGTAACGGAGTATTAGTTAATGACATTAAGGAATGTGAGACTGTGAAGCATGGCTAGAAACTAGAACGGGGGAGGGGGTTGGTAACTTGGTATTAAGGAATTTTTCCCCTCTACCTACCTGTCTGCCTTCTCTCTTCCCCTCTACTTTTCTTTTTCCTTTTTTTCTGGGGAGAGGTTCTTTTTTCTTTTGGTGTGGGTCGGGGGGGAGGGAATTATGTATTAGTCTACTTAGTTACTTTTGTGTCAGTAAACTTATACTTTCACATTGATCAAATTGGATGTATTCACCGTGGTGAACTTATACATGTACTTTAGTGAATTTGCACATGTACCTTAGTGAACCATGGCTAATCATCATGGGGAACATGTGCATTTCTTAAAAAGTGAACTAGGTGAATGCATGTCTTGTACATTCATTCTTGCGCATTAAGCCATCGACTTTTTAGTGAACTTTGCTACCATATTTTAATGAATTTATATATTAGTCTACTTAGTCACTTTTGTGTTAGTGAACTTGTACATTCATATTAATCAAATCGGATGTCTTCACCATGGTGAACTTATACGTGTACTTTAGAAAACTTGCACATGTACTTTAGTAAACATGGCTAGTCATCATGGTGAACATGTGCGTTTCTTAAGTAGTGAACTAAGTGAATGCCTGCCTTGTATTCATCTTGTGAATTAAGCCATGGACTTTTTAGTGAACTTTGCAGCCATATTTTGATGAATTTATATATTAGTCTACTCAGCCACTTTTGCGTTAGTGAACTTGTACATTCATATTAATCAAATTGGATGTATTCACCATGGTGAACTCATACATGTACTTTGGTGAACTTATACGTGTACTTTAGTGAACATGTCTAGTCATCATGGTGAACATGTACGTTTTTTAAAAAGTGAACTAAGTGAGTGTCTGCCTTGTACATTCATTTTTACGAATTAAGCCATGGACTTTTCAGTGAACTTTACAGCCGCACTGTGATGAATTCATATATTAGTCTACTTAGTCAATTTTGTGTTAGTGAACTTGTACTGTAAGACCCCGCATTTTCGTTTTCCGTTAAGCTAACTAAATTTCCTTCTTACGTTCTAAATTCGTATTTTTAGTAACTGTAAGAGTTAAATTATTGTCGATGTGCCATTGAGATCTATAATTTCATTAAAGACGAGATTATTATTACTATTATTGATTCAAAGTCAATTCGTGCCATTTATGGCTTTAAATTATATCGATAGTTTAATTTAGTTGTTATTCGATTTATTTAGTCGTTTCCTGAAAACGATTAGGCTTTCAACCTTAGAATTAGTTTCGAGGCTTATTAAATCAAACTTCGACGTATTTGGATTCGAATAATTGATGAAGGGTTATACATCGTTTTGAGTTTAGAACAAGACATTTGAGATTGGACTAGCGGTTTTAGTTGATTGAGTTATTAACCGAATCAACCAAAAAAAAAAAAAAAAACATAAGGGGCCGAAGCCCCTTCTTTCACTGGCAGAGGAACGCGAAGGGGGGGTCTTGAGGCTCTTCACGGCACCCCCACCCTGACCACAACCCCACGGCAGAGAGAGAAAGAGAGAGAGGAGGGCCACCGGACGGCAAGTCAGGGCCGAGGTCGACGGCGGCGCACCGGCAGGTCAGGCGCCGGCCAACCCTCGTGACACCGCAGCAGAGAGAGAGAGAGAGAGAGAGAGAGAGAGAGAGTTGGAGCGAGAGTAAGAAGGAGTGGAGGGGGGCTCGAGGAGCCGCGACCACGCTGGCGACCGTCGCAGCCAAGGCCGGCGAACCACCTCACGCGTGGCTGGGCTAGAACCGGCCGCAGACAGGGGCGAATCGACACGAGCTCGGCCGAACATCCGTCTGTTTTAGGGCATGCGAGGTGAATTCGAACCTCTTCTCCTTCTATAAATTCGATCCTCACCCTAAATTCTTCTAAATTGTGCCTAAAATTCTCAGAAATCGCGAGTTAGGTTTGTGGGCCGGGGCTAGGTCGTGAATTGCGCAAAGGACAGAGGAGACTTTGAGCAATTGGTGTTTGAACTTGCTCCAAATCCAGCTAATCTGTGTGCCCTAAGCCAGGATCGAGGTGGGTGTTCCTCGCCTCCTAAACTAATATTAATTTTCAAATAAATTTCAGCAGATTAATGTTGCATGTCAAGTTAGAGTTTGTTAAATTCGTTAGAAGTGTCAAGAAATGAGCTGTTCTTGCTTAGGTTCGATTCATTTGGTTGATTTATGCCTGAAATTGTAAATCGATGCGAATTATGTGCATTTAGCATTGATTCAAGTCCATGAATGAAAACCATGCGTGAACTGTTAATTCGAAGTTATATTAACATGTTTAGCTTCTATTCAAGTTGAGGAGTTAATGCATGAAAAAGAATTAAAAACGAAGTTATATTAACGTGTTTAGTGTCGATTCAAGTTAATGAGATAACGTGAAAGAGAATTAAAAACGAAGTTGTGATAACATGCTTAGCTTCTATTCAAGTTATTTAGCTAATATATGAAAAAGGATTAAAATCGAAGTTCTTTTAATGTCTTTAGCTTCCATTCGAATTAATTAACCAAACCATGCAAATGAGCTAATTTTCGAGGTAAATGAAGGGCGTCTGGCTCCGAATCAAGTAGTTTAGCCAATACATGTTAAACGAATTAATCTCAAAGTTATATAAACATGTTTAGGTTTAACTCGAGTTAAACTAACTAATGCATGTAAACGAATTAAATTCGAAGCTATTGAAATATGCTTAGTCTTCTCTCGAACCTCTGTTCTCTGTACATTCATGCTTAGGAAAGTTGCTTCGAAATGTATCGTATATGTTCACAATCAAATTATGTTTGATTTATTAAATAAAGTGTTGTCGATTTATGAATAAATGTGGCTATATGCACGCTTGTTGTAACGCTTCGCTGAATGATGCTGGTTGCTCAGGTAAGAGCCTAAACCTTGCTCCCTTTTACATAAGCTAATATGATAATATGTTGTGATTAATGAATCGATGAATTGAGTTGGTAGTTGGATGGTTTGAGGAAAGAATCATGAGCGTTCGAGGTCTTGTGGTACGGTGCTTGTGAGGAGGGAGTTCGGGTTGTGAAATTACCGCAATCGTGTGGATTGCGAGGCCATGTGTGGCTCATTGTGTTGAAATGATTACGAAGTGTTTAAATGTGATATGTGTATTCCCTTTTCCTTGTATGTTTAAAATGTAACATGTGTGTGGAAGGGTGATGTTTTAGCAAATGACTTTTCATGTGTTTTAAATGAATAATAGCCATGTCTAGTAACGAGCTATGGCATATTTTAGCTATTCAAATAGTGTTTGGGAGGAATCCCTAAAACGTTTTTAATAAAAGAGAGATGGGAATTATACGTTCAATGATTTTATTGTTTGAACCGGAAAATTACTAGCCGTTATGGCCGATACGCTTTAAGTGGCTAAGATAATGTGCTGCGGACAATATGATATGATGTAATGTTAACCTAGGGGATAAGTCCGGATAAACCCTAGAGGCCCTGACGAGGGCTAATGTAATGGTCCGATATGTTATATGTAGCCATCCCGGGAGTAAGAGCTTAAGCGTGAGCGTTAGGTCTCACTATGGGGTCGAGAATAGTTCTCACCCAATCAGCACCCTGTAATGATCTTATGCCAGAAGTACTTTCGTACTAAGTTAAGAAAAGCAATTGGCCCTTTGCCATTTTTAAACGATTAAAAAGGAAAGTAAGTTATTTTTATGGGCCCAAGAGGCTATATGGAATGATGTATGAAAAGCTTATGAGGGTCGTTACACGACCAAACGAAATGAAACTTCCTTTGAAGACTAAGAAAACGTTTTCAACGAAAGAAAGAAAGTTTTCAATGAATGAGTTATGAAATGATTCTCAAGCATGTTTGAATGTGGATTCTTAGCTTATGTATTAAAGAAAAGCTCTCAATGGATGCATTATGAATGATTCTTAAGTATGGTTGAACGTGGATTCTAATCTTATGTGGCATCATTCTTATCCATAGCAAATCCGTCTGATTTAAAGTGTATGAGATGAGAAAGAAAATTATAGCACGTTAAAAATTCCATGAATGAAGGTACTTATCCATGAACGTTGATATGTGAATAGCATGCGAGGGTGTCACATAGCTTAATATGATGTTTAAAGGTACTTAAATGCTTGATATGTGTTTATGTGTGTGATATGTATATTATATGAATGAACGTTGATATGTGAATAGCATGCGAAGGTGTCATATAGCTTAATATGATGTTTAAAGGTACTTAAATGCTTGATATGTGTTTATGTGTGTGATATGTATATTATATGAATGAACGTTGATATGTGAATAGCATGCGAGGGTGTCATATAGCTTAATATGATGTTTAAAGGTACTTAAATGCTTGATATGTGTTTATGTGTGTGATATGTATATTATATGAATGAACGTTGATATGTGAATAGCATGCGAAGGTGTCATATAGCTTAATATGATGTTTAAAGGTACTTAAATGCTTGATATGTGTTTATGTGTGTGATATGTATATTATGTGAATGAACGTTGATATGTGAATAGCATGCGAAGGTGTCATATAGCTTAATATGATGTTTAAAGGTACTTAGATGCTTGATGTGTGTTTATGTGTGTGATCTGTATATTATATGAATGAAATACCAAGAAAAGTGTAATTATGAAAAGGGATAACCTTAAATACACATTATATGATTGAGGGTTCATGTGTAGTTTAAATGGAGTGTTAGGAAGTTATATTGTGAAAAGAAAAGATCCTTATACTTAGCCTTCGATGCTTACTCACGTGCCTAACTGCTTGCTAGTAAAGAACTCCGTCGTTGAGGAATCCTAGGAATGTGACTGAGTGGTCGAAGTGAAGTTTATGTTTAGTGATCCTCCCATAAAGGTTCTATGAATATCTATTATGATAGTAAAGTATGGAAACGTGATATGTGACTAGTAAAAATAGTATTGCCTGCAACGGTTTTGGTTTTAAGGAGGTTGGGGGACACTCACTGAGCGTGTGGTTGCTCATCCCACTATTCTTTCCCCTTTTCCCCAGGTTTTCTTTCTGACAGGAAGAAGTTGAGTCAGATAAGTCCAGAAGGAACCTATTGTTGCTTACAAGGCGTCGTATGTGCTCATTTGAAGGGATCTTATGTGTTTAATGAAGTCATGTAATGTACTCTTAGTTTATAAAGGTCTGTAAACGATTATTCTAGTTCATGTAATGCATATGGTATAAAGGTCGCTCTGTACGGCCCTCTGAGCCAACCATCAAGCTAGTTAGATGTCATCTTGGTTTAATTTAGCTATGTTTTGGGATGTAAATCTTAATACTCCGGTTTTGTTAACCGTTGAGTTGTGTTGTCCATTTCTTCTTTATCCATGAATCAACCTGGTTGGTGTACTCCGAGCGAGTGGCTCGTTGAGTTATGAACTCCGGCGTGTGGCCATTGAGCTATGTTTTATATGTTTTGCGCTTCCGTTGATTTACAGGGACTTATTGTAAGACTTTTAGCCTGGAAACGGTCAGTTTTTAGGGGGAGCTCTGCCCGTTTCGCCCCAGGAATTAAGTAACGAGTTAGGAAAGCGTAACGCTTCTGGCCTAGGGGCTGGGGGTGTTACATTGATGGTATCAGAGCAAAGGTCCTGCGACCATAGGCCGCAACCTGAGTCTTGCATTCATACAGTCCGATAGGAACGCGTTCATAATGATGTGATATATGCCTACTAGGTCTACATTTGTGCGTTTAATGTGAATCTTGGCGTATTTAGCTAGCTAGATACTGCTCGAGTGAGCTCACTAATCAGTGAACGAACGAATTGTTAAGGGTGTAAGCCGAGTAACTTGTTTTCTCATGAATAAGTTAAGTATTAGTCCAATCGAAGGTTGTTTGCTTATTTGCTTATACGCCTTGACGGTTTGAAATTGAACGGCAAGAAAGTCTTAACTCTAAGCCCATCTTTGCCCCCAAAGTACGCTTTGCTCCTCGGGCCCCATAATGGAGTGAGCAGACGTATTTAAGGTTGGTAGGGAGAGAGGTAGAAGCAGTTAAACTATTTCCTTTTGAAAACCTAAGGACCTTGCAGGTTAAAGCCTTTTGTTCAGGGAGTTAGAGCCGAGCCAAGTTTTCTTACACCGAAGGCTTAACTCTCAATTAGTGATGATGAGGTAGTTTAGATTCGCAAATACGCGCCCTTATGTTTATCAAATGTTGGTCGTAGATGCGTATGTGCTAAGATGTGTACATTGATAGAATCCTTCGTTTTGAGCTAGGAAAGGAATGATTGGAAATTAGCTGCTATGATTGATAATCTTACTAAATGGTACCTTGCTAATGTGAATTTTGAATTGCCTGAGTGAAATTAAAGGATATTTTCGTATGCATGCTTGAAAAACTATGTGCTAGCGGTAGGATGTGAATAAACATTGCGTAAAGTGTACCTGCCGTTCTTCTTCTTTGCCATTGTTACCTAATCCGTGTATTACTTGCTTTCTATTATATGGATTGTTATCCGTGATTGGAGTGACGATGTTTTGGCTTGGATGAACCCTAATACACCTAGAAAGTGAAAGGGAGGAAGAACCTAGCAGACTTTGGAATTGTACATAGTAATGATCTCCACTAAGGTAAGTGAACTACAGTGAGACCCATATGATCACCTGTAAGATAGATGTACCGCGTAAGACCAGTAGTGCCACTACTCTTACCCCTTGTTATCTGATTAATGGCTAGTCTCTACTTACTTTGGACAAGCCCAAGGCATACCTTTGGTCTAGAATGCTAATGAGGATTGCTATCGTTTATGCCGGCCTAGGTGACCCTTGTACAACATTATTGTGAACCATTGTGTTTGCTTCATATAACCGTGCTTATCTAATGATAGCATAGCAACTGTGAGCATACCTTATAACATGATTACGTAACTGTGGCCTTTGCATTCGAATGCTTACCCTTGTATGTATCCTTACATGATGTGCTAAGATACTCGTAATGGTAGCGGAGTTACTCATTGCCTATATGCCTAAGCTCTATGTTTCATATGTTTGATTGAGTGGCTAAAAACTCATATGCCTAGCAAAAAGATCTTGTGGCTATAGGGGTTTCATTGGCATTTATTGGCCCTGTACCTTCTTTGCCTAGACCATATGACATGCCAGCGTACTTGCGACCATACTTGAATGCGTGACCTAAAGGGATATGAATGGATGTGTATAAAACAATCCCTGACAGGCTATAACTAAGTATCCTGGCATAGTATGACTAAGTTAGCTGCATCAAGTCTTACATGCTGAATTCTATATGTACATGGTAGGTTTCATAGAGAACGTTGGATAGTGCTTTGCTAGCCATCATATATGCTACCAACGCTGTCTTACTATACTTTACTTAGCATGTTTGGCCTTACCTTTAACCTAGTTGTCTTATAGCTAGATACGACACCGTTTGGCATAGTAGCACTACCATTTCTTGGGTTACATGTATGTACACACATACTTGCTCGTAAGAACCTATAAGAAGCGGCATTGCGTTGGTTAAGCTCAAAGTCTATTTTCCCTATGAGATTGCAAACTTCCCAAGTGGCAGTGCCTTGGGAAGCCACCTTACCGTGGCAGTTAAACCCTTGTGGAACGATAATTGAGTTATGTAAGAGCAACATTAGGTATGAGGAATCCTTTGCTAAACCCGCCACAACCAAGAAACCATGTATCAACCTCCCATGAACAATTAATGCGTGGATACGTACAAGTCTATTGCTGAGTCTTGTCCCACATCCCTGTCGTCTAACTCCCCAAGTTGTCTCCTTGCATGACTAATGGGTTGTACATTTATCCTCTTGTAAGTTGTGTACCGTGTGTGTGATGGACTTATTCATGCTGCATGTGATTCTTGGCTTGAAAACATTAAGTTATCGATTTCATGTAATGTCATTATGCCAAGGTGATTTGACCTAATGCTTGAATTGTTCTTATCACTCTAGAGTGTCATAGGGGTCTCAGGGTTAACTGTTATGACCCTTGTTTGATGCGACCTAAAGTCATATCCTTGGACGCCAA
The DNA here is from genome assembly GCA_029747015.1 of Carnegiea gigantea. Lineage (NCBI taxonomy): Eukaryota > Viridiplantae > Streptophyta > Magnoliopsida > Caryophyllales > Cactaceae > Carnegiea > Carnegiea gigantea. Next base: position 49,210 of record JAKOGI010002061.1, on the reverse strand, counting down.
CCCATAGCGATGCATGTGCATAGAGCCCCTTGTCATGATACGAGTAGTGCGTAGGCGATTCAAAGTCCTTGTCCCTTTCGAAAATGAGTTTAATATGGTTTCCCACGCCAACTCATTTGCCTCCTTCAATGCTATTTACCCTCGGCGCCTAAATAAAGCGAGTAGACGCTTGAAGAGATTGGTGAGGAGGAGACTGGATACCATAAGACAATTTTCTTTTGATTTAAAAAGTAGTGATTGAGAAATGAAACCTTTTGAAAACCTACCGCGTGGATCTTAGTTATGTACGTGCATTCTAGGGAAGACCGAACTTAGATTTAGAATTTCGAGGATGAAATTCTTTTAAGGGGGAAAGAGTGTAAGACCCCGCTTTTCGTTTTCCGTTAAGCTAACTAAATTTCCTTCTGTTAGAATGTATAAGGTTTTTATGATAACAAATCCAAGTGTTGTAGTTGCGTTGTTGTTCCAAACAGGCTTTACCAACAGGGTCTTACTGCTGTTTTTCAATATATTAAAACTGCTTGACTAATGGTTTATCAAGAACAGGTACTCAAGTCAGCGATGTAAGAACAACCATGAGGAACAGGCTCTGTAAGGTGTTTGAAACATGTCCTGTGAAGTGTTTGAAGCATAGGATATAAGTGCAGCCATGAGGAACAGGTCCTGTGAAGTGTTTGCAGCAGATTCGTCTCTCTACAAGATGACTAGTGGTTACAACAAGATGTCTTGATTTAATTTGGTTTTATATTTTTAGACTCTTGTTAATATGCCAATCAGAAACTCTTAACTTACCACTTACTTGAAATGGTTTTGTTTTCTTTTGGTAAATATTTCAGATCACCCTTCAGAACAATCCTGGAAACAGGGTGATCAGGGTGTTTCCAGAATAAGCTGCGAAAAACTGTTTTGCATGATTTTTATCTTTTGGATTTTGAGCAGTTTCTTCAAGGATTTGCAAGGAAGATTTTTTATGGAGTATCTTACCCCTTATCCTAAAAACGGTTATTAAAATCTAAGGGGATTTGCAAAATCTTTTTTGAATAAAAAGAATATCCAATTTTTGGCAAGTGGATAAGGTTGTTGAGAAAAACATGGGCTAGTTGCTGAGAATCACCGCCTTATGCACACGGTTTAGGAAGTGTTTCCAGCTCATGTTTCCTCATCCCTTGTGGCTAAAGAATTCTATATTCTTTAGGGATTTTAGTTTCCAAAAATTTGAGGAATTGTTTTTCCAAGCACTATATAAAGTCGCTTCTTAGAACGATAGAAGCATCGGTTTTCAAAAAGAAAAATTCAGTGTTCATGAGCTTAAAAGTTTGAAAAGAAAACCGTGTCTAGTGAGTGAGTTATTTGAGCTTTCAAAGTTGGCATACTAGGATTTCATTGTACCCTATATTAGCTTAGTTGAGAAGCATTGTAATAGGGTGTTTTTCTTTATACTCTTCTTTCACAAAAGTGAGTTGAGTGTGTGTCCAAATCAAGGGGATTTTGGACGTGGGGTAACTTGTCTTAGGGAAGACGGTTACGTGTGTTACAAGTTGTAACAAGGTGTGTTACTATTGTAACGTGTTTAGCCCGTTTAGTGAAGTGTCTAAATCCTACAGGAGGTAGGTCGTGGTTTTTTTCACCTCAGCTGAGTAGAGGTGTCTCCACGTAAAAATCCTATGTCCATTATTTCCGCACTTAATTTTGTTGAATTTTCGCTTATGCACAGCTCAGGAACAGTCTGTGCGAACAGGGTCTCAAGGTTATTTGCCAGCATATTGCGAAAATCGGACGCCACAATTCACCCTCCCTCTTGTGGTTGTGTACTCTCTAAATCAACAAGTGGTATCAGCGCCGGTTCTCCTTTGAAAGGCTAACACCTTTGAGAGATCCTTGTAGATGAGTACACCACAAGGCATGCTTGAAGGTCAATCCATAACTTGACCACCATACTTTAATGGCCAACACTATGGATGGTGGAAGAATAGGATGGAAAACTACATCCAAGCCGAGGACTATGAGTTGTGGATGCTCATCAAGAATGGACCACTCATCCCAAAGAAAATAACTGAAGATGGAAAGTCAATCCCCAAGGAGCCTAAAGAATTCAATACTGAAGATTGCAAAATGATGGAGAAGAATGCCAAAGCCAAGAAACTTCTATATTTCGGCCTAGGTCCTGATGAATATACTCGCATATCTGAATGTGAGTCGGCCAAAGAAATCTGGGATGCTTTGCAAGTAGCTCACGAAGGGACCAATCAGGTAAAGCAATCCCGGATTGAATTGCTTATGAGAAAGTATGAGCTGTTTGAGATGGGTGATCGGGAAAGTGTGATGGACATGTACACTCACTTCACTCACATAACGAATGAGCTGAAATCCCTAGGAAAATCCTTCACCACCGAAGAATTGGTGAGGAAGATTCTAAGAATTTTACCTCATTCTTGGGAAGCGAAAGTAACGGCCATCCAAGAAGCTAAGGACATGAACAAGTTCACCCTAGATGAGCTGATTGGCAACCTCCAAACGTATGAACTTAGGAAAAATTCTCAACAGAAAGATGAGATAAAGAGAGATCGAGGTCTTGCACTAAAGGTCTTAGAAGATGATTCTGATTCTGATGAGGAGGAGATTACCATGATCACTCAAAAGTTCAAGAAGTTCTTCAAGAAAGTCAAAGAAAATAGCAAAAGGAAGGACTTCAGCAAGGCCAGGAACACCTCTCGGGAACAGTTCTCTGGGTGTTTCAAGTGTGGAAAACTGGACCACATTGTGAGAAACTGCCCACTGCACAAGGAAGAACAAGAACCCGAACACCCTAGAAAACAGGGGAGGAAACAGGGTGTAAGCAGCTCAGCGAAAAGGTTCTCAAAAGCTATGCTCGCGGCCTGGGGAGATTCAAGCGAGGATGAGGAAGGGTCTGAAGCTGGGGAAGCTGATGTAGCACTCATGGCAAGAAGTGACACTGATTCAGATGATGGATCAACAGACAGTCTGACTCAACTCAAGAACAAGGTACGGGGTCTAAATAAATCAACTCTTGAGGAATTAGTGTACACTATAATGGATATATGTGCTGAATTAAAAAGGGATGTTCGAGATCTAGAACTTGAAAATGAAACCCTTAAATTGGAAAAACTTGAAGTTGACAAAGAGACTCTTGGCTTGCATGAAAACATCAATGTGCTTAAAGAAACTCTACTCATGAAAGAAGAGACTTGTTCCACTAAACTGACTGAGCTAGAAAAGGAATCCCTTGACTTAAAAGGTAAGGTCGAGTCTTTGCTGGAAGAAAATAAAAACTTGCTTGAGAAAATAAAACACTTGGAATCAGACCTTGCCACAAACAAGCTCTGGAACAGGTCCTCAAGGGCGTTTGAATGGTTAAACACTCATCATAGTCGAAATAGAAGAGGACTAGGTTTTGTGCCTAAGATGACCTACCCAGTGAATAAAAAAAATGTGGGATTACCTAAAAATATTCTTTGCTTTCATTGTGGTAAAATGGGGCATTATCGATATGCTTGTCCTATAAGAAAGTATGCCATTGAAAGAAACACAGTTCATGTAAAACAAATATGGGTTAGGAAAGATGAGATTTGTACGTCTAAAGGAATGGGACCCAAGTGGATCTGGGTTCCCAAAACTAACCTATGATCTGTTTTGCAGGCTGAAGTGAGAGAGAACAACCCAGCAAATAACCCAGCGAACAGCGCAGGGAACACCCTAGGGAATAGGCAGCTATGGTATGTTGACAGTGGGTGTTCGAGGCATATGACTGGTGAAAAATCCAATTTTCTCTCACTTACAGCTTCAGGAGGAGGGAGTGTAGCATTTGGAAACGGCAAATCCGAGACAATTGTCGGCATAGGTAAGATAGGTGAGTCACTCTCCCATTCAATTGACAATGTTTATTTTGTGGATGGATTAAAACACAACTTGCTAAGTGTGTCCCAACTGTGCGACAAAGACAACCTAGTAGTGTTCTCACCAACACGTTGCTTGGTTGTGAATATAAACATAGGAGATGTTGTGTTGAGGGGGAAGCGACACAAGAATGTTTATAAAGTGTGTATCTCCACTCTTCCCCAAAATAATTTGACTTGTTTGAGTGCCCTAAATGATGATGTTATGCTTTGGCACAAAAGGATAGGTCATGCAAGCCACTCACTTTTGAATAAACTTGTAACCAAAGACTTAATGGTAGGCTTACCTTCCATCAAATTCAATGATGACAAGGTATGTGATGCATGTGCCAAAGGCAAGCAAGTCAAAAATTCATTTAAATCTAAAAGGTGTGTAAGCACTACTCGACCTCTTGAATTGATACATATGGATATATGTGGTCCAATGAGGATCATGAGCAGAGGTGGTAAGAGGTATGTGCTTGTGATAGTGGATGACTACTCTTGTTTCACTTGGACCCTGTTTTTGGCTTCTAAAGATGAAACTTTTAAAAAATTTCTTGCTTTCATTAAAAAGACTGAAAAGAGGGTAGGACACTCTTTGGTATGCCTAAGGTCTGACCATGGTACAGAATTTGAAAATTCGAGCTTTATTGATTATTGTAATGAGCATGGTGTTGATCATAATTTTTCAGCTCCAAGAACACCCCAACAGAACGGGGTGGTAGAACGCAAAAATCGCACTCTAGAGGACATGACTAGAACAATGCTTGTTGCTAGTGGTCTTCCTAGAAACTTTTGGGCTGAAGCTTTGAATACATCATGTTACATTATAAATAGATGCATGATTAGACCTATTCTTAACAAAACTCCTTATGAACTTTTCAAGGGAAGAAAACCTAATATTATGCATTTGAGAGTTTTTGGTTGTAAATGTTTTGTGCATAATAATGGAAAGGATGCCTTAGGGAAATTTGATCCAAGGAGTGATGAAGCAATATTCCTTGGTTACTCCTCGCATAGTAAGGCATACAAAGTGTTTAATAAAAGAACCTTGTGTGTTGAGGAAAGTGTGCATGTGCTTTTTGATGAAACTAACTCTCTAAGCGAGAATGATGCATAGGAAGAAGACTTCGAACTAGGTCTTGTTAGAAATGACGTGCTGCTTCAAGATGAACAAGGTAAGGATCAATCGGAGGGAGTAAGGCCTGAGGCTGTTCTTCAGAAAGGTAAGCAAGGTGTGAACCAAACAGGGGGAAACAGGGTGGAACCCTGTTCGGGACAACACCAGCCGAATCCTTCAGGGATAAATCCAAGAACAAGCTCCCAAACAGGCTCGAGAATAGGTTCTGAACCTGTTTCACCGAGTATTCCAGCTAGGATGGAGAGTGAGTCTGTGAACCCACTTTCACCACGATCATAGAAATACCAAAGTTCACATCCTCTTGATCAAATTTGTCTGATATTAATGCAGGAGTTCAAACTAGATCTAGACTGAAAAATTTCTGTGCTTTCTATGCTTTTCTCTCAAAAATTGAGCCTAAGAATATTAATAAAGCCCTTGCAGATTCAGATTGGGTCACAGCCATGCAAGAAGAACTCCATCAGTTCGAAAGGAACAAGGTATGGCACCTTGTGCCACAGCCAGAGGATAGAACAATCATTGGAACCAAGTGGGTGTTCCGTAACAAGCTGGATGAGTGCGGAACAGTCACTAGGAACAAGGCCCGGCTGGTGGTTCAAGGCTACAACCAAGAAGAGGGAATTGATTATGAAGAAACCTTTGCACCTGTTGCAAGGATGGAGGCTATTCGAATCTTGATAGCATTTGCAGCCCATATGGAGATCAAGTTGTATCAAATGGATGTCAAAAGTGCATTTCTAAATGGATACCTCAAAGAAGAAGTGTATGTCAAACAACCCCCTGGTTTTGAAAGTAATGAATTTCCTAACCATGTTTTCAAACTTGACAAAGCACTTTATGGTTTAAAACAAGCCCCTAGAGCTTGGTATGAGCGGTTGTCAAGCTTTTTATTAGAAAATGATTTTACAAGAGGCAAGGTAGACAATACCTTGTTTCTAAAATCTAAGGGGGAACATTTGTTGATTGTCCAAGTATATGTCGATGACATCATATTTGGTGCAACTCATCATGATTTGTGCAATGAATTTTCAAAAATGATGAGGAGTGAGTTTGAAATGAGCATGATGGGTGAGCTTAATTTCTTTCTAGGCTTACAAATCAAGCAAACTTCAAACGGCACCATGATTCATCAACAAAAATATATCAAGGAGTTACTTAAGCGTTTTGGGATGGAGTCGGCCAAGCCTATTGATACTCCTATCTCTCTCTCAACCAGGTTGGTAATGGATGATGGTAGTCCCTCAGTTGAAGAGAAATCCTATAGGGGCATGATAGGGTCACTCCTTTACCTGACGGCTAGTAGACCTGACATTGTTTTCAGTGTTGGTCTATGTGCACGTTTTCAGTCTAACCCTAAAGAAACTCATCTAAAGGCTATAAAAAGGATTTTAAGATACTTAAAACATACACCTGATCTAGCCTTATGGTATCCTAGAGGTTGCAACTTTGATCTTGTTGGGTATGCTGATGCTGATTATGCAGGTTTCTTGGTTGATAGAAAAAGCACCTCAGGTATGGCTCACTTTCTTGGACCTTGTTTGGTATCTTGGGCAACCAAGAAACAACTCTCTGTTGCCTTGTCCACAGCAGAAGCTGAGTATGTGGCAGCTGCATCTTGTTGTGCTCAGTTATTATGGATAAGACAACAACTCAAGGACTTTTGTGTTAACATAGGATGCATTCCTATTTATTATGACAATACAAGTGCAATTAACATTGCCAAAAATCCATGTCAACACAAAAGAACAAAACATATTGACATTCGTCATCATTTTCTAAGAGACAATGTTGAAAAAGGAGTGATCTCAATGAATTTTTGTGCCACTAAAAATCAAATTGCTGATATATTCACAAAAGCATTGGGTAGAGAACAATTTGAAAGGAATAGACTCGAACTAGGCTTAATTAGAACAACCTGACCAACCTGTTCTCTTTCCCTGTTTGCAAAATTTAAAAGTTATGGGCACAACATGTTAAATTTTTGTTTGCAATCAATTTCTGTGCTATGTTTAGCATATGTGAGGTTTGCAACTTGCTGATACTCATTGAGGTCTAATGAGATTGCCCTTATTGTCCCATGTTACCGAGCAAGTAACCTCAAGAGCAAGCCCCAGAAACAGGTACGCCTCTTGTTTGTTAAATATGTGCAACAAATTGAAAATTGCTAATCTCTTCCCGAGGCGTGCGCGGCCTAAATAAATGCAAAAGCCCGTTGTAAAACGGGCAAAATCTTTTAAAGATTTCGCATGTCTCTCTCTCTCTTTAAAGCTCTCTGGCTCAATCTCTCACCTCCACCGAAACTCTCTTGCTCTGAAAATCTGTTCAAGAAACCCTAATCTCTCTCCTTTCTCTGAAAAATGGCATCTCCCATTAGCTCCGAGAGCTCCTCGACCTTGACTCAGGGCAATCAGACACAGGGCACAACTTTGCAAACAGCCACAGCCCTATTTGCTTCTACACAATTTCTGACGGCTCTCATGGAAGGTAAAAGTACTTAACCTCCTCGACCCATTGTCTATAAACCTTTTGGGTTTTTAAAGAGCATAGACCTTAGAACAGTGGATCTAAAATTGGAAGACATCCCCTATAAATTTGGATGGGATTTGATTTTGTTTGGTGAACTGGGTGCATGTCAAACCCAAGAACCTGTTGGGGCATCTGAAAGGGAAATTGGGCTTTAGATGACCTCTTTCTGTTTGACCATGGCCTTGATGACATCAATTCGTTCGGGCTGTTTCCAGAGCAGGAAACAGGGGCAGAAACAGGGCCTGAGGTTTTTAGGGATGACCTAGGGGAGGATTTGTCAAAAGAAGAAGGGGGAAGTAGTGGTCAAATGGAGGAGTCTCCTGTCAAGCCTGCACAAGCCACACCGGTAACACAAACCGGTGAGAAACGCAAAAGGTACAAAATTGTGACTAGGCATACTAGAATGCCAAGAACACGACCACCATCAAGGCCTAAAAGCGGCCAGACTGAAGAACCCTCAAAAAGTGACACCCCTGTCGAACCAAAACCACAAATCCCCTCTTCGTCCAAACCCACAAACAGGCCAACTCGAAAATCAGCCCGAATTGCTTTCCAATCCATGCCTCAACCTGCCAAACAGTCATCCCCTGTTGTTAAGGAAATTGATTCCTCCTCTGAGCCTTCATCAGATAGCGACACTGAGAACACCACCTTCAAACAGGGCACTCCCGTGTTCTCAGAGTCCTCAGAGGATAAGCCTCTGCCTACACCAAATCGACCTCCACTTTACCCTCCAAACCATAACCCCTCAAAACTCCCAAGAGAAAAGCCTCTCTCAAACACACCTCCATCCAAGACCCTCCTACTGAGCCTCAACCTAAAAGAGCCAAGAAGTCTACCCCGTCTGCAATCTCAGCCAAACTGAACCAACTGCTTCAGAGACAGGTAGTCAGGGGCAAAATTATCAAGGTAAAATATTTTGAGAAATAGGGCCTGGGGGTGTTTCTGCACAAGCTACATGCACAGGGGTGGTATGAGCTATTTACAAACACCCAGCTGGGGTGTTCTGTACATGAGTTGGCAGAGTTCTATGCCAACTGCACTGTCACCGAAGGAGTGGTGACAAGTATTGTTAATGGGCAACAGCTTCGCTTTGATGCGAAGATATTAGGGGAAATTCTGAGGATTCCCTCCACGGGCTTTGATATATATGTGAGAGAAGACAAGACTATTCTAGGGACAGCCAGGCTGCTGGAGCTCGCCCAAAAATTTAGCCAGCAATCAAGCCTCCAAACACCCAAGTCCGTGAAGAAAGGGGACATGACATCGCTCCATCAATTGATATTCTGGTTTATCATCAAGAATGTCATCCCCAGGGGCCAGGGTCGCAATCTTGCTGATGCCATGGATCAATGTTTGATGGATCTGATGGACAAGGAAGAGCAAATCAACCTTCCTGCCATCATGATTCGCCACATAGCAAGAATTGCAAACACCTCCAGGGAACATGACCTGGGATACGGCTTCTTCCTGACTAGTGTGTTTGAGCACTTTGGGGTGACTCTGCAGAAGAAGGTGGGTGCTCAGTTCATTGATGAGATTGGGAGTAACACCCTTATGGGGTGTGGATACATTTTGGTTGAGGGGTTTGCCTCAGAGCAGGGGACCAGAACACCCCGTCCTCCTGTTTGTAGCAGTTCCTCAGTCAAGCTTAAGGCTGCTTTGGAAGAAAACTCTCGACTCAGTGCTGAGCTTACTGCGGTAAAGGCTGCCCTGGACGAGGAAAAGGCTCTCAATGCAAAACGCCATGAAGATATCCTCGCCCTTCTCTCTTCCCTCTCAGCAAAATTTTCCCCTCCTGCTCTCTGATCACCCCCCATCTGTTGTTCTCATAGCCTGTTCTCACTTCTCTTGGTTATCCTCTCTTGCTAGTTTGTACTTTCTGTTGCACTCGTTTGGTGAATGACAGGTTATCTTGTTTTTTGATTGGCTTTGCCTTGCTTGCTTTCTGTTGTGAATTGCTTGTGTGTGACTAGGATGGCCAATCTCATTACCGTACCAACACACTTGAGTGTATCGCCTGTTGACTTTCCTTCATTACCCAAGCGGTGGTGATAGCAAACACCCTATGTTTGACTGTTCGCCCCTGCTTTTTAATGATGCCAAAAGGGGGAAGATAGGATGACCAATATTGTTTTAGTTTTACCATGGACACGTTAAATTTCTTACACTTTTTCGATACTGACTGCTTCATGTGAATTGTCGGTCCTATAAATAATTGGCACTAATCACTTCAATTGACCTTGACAGTCAATATGGTCACTTGGGCTGTCATCATCAAAAAGGGGAAATTTGTTAGAATGTAAAAGGTTTTGATGATAACAAATCCAAGTGTTGTAGTTGTGTTGTTGTTCCAAACAGGCTTTACCAACAGGGCCTTACTGCTGTTTTTCAATATATTAAAACTGCTTGACTAATGGTTTATCAAGAACAGGTACTCAAGTCAGCGATATAAGAACAACCATGAGGAACAGGCTCTGTAAGGTGTCTTGAAACATGTCCTGTGAAGTGTTTGAAGCATAGGATATAAGTGCAGCCGTGAGGAACAGGTTCTGTGAAGTGTTTGCAGCAGATTCGTCTCTCTACAAGATGACTAGTGGTTACAACAAGATGTCTTGATTTAATTTGGTTTTATATTTTTAGACTCTTGTTAATATGCCAATCAGAAACTCTTAACTTACCACTTACTTGAAACGGTTTTGTTTTCTTTTGGTAAATATTTCGGATCACCCTTCAGAACAATCCTGGAAACAGGGTGATCAGGGTGTTTCCAGAATAAGCTGCGAAAAACTGTTTTGCACGATTTTTATCTTTTGGATTTTGAGCAGCTTCTTCAAGGATTTGCAAGGAAGATTTTTTATGGAGTATCTTACCCCTTATCCTAAAAACGGTTATTAAAATCTAAGGGGATTTGCAAAATCTTTTTTGAATAAAAAGAATATCCAATTTTTGGCAAGTGGATAAGGTTGTTGAGAAAAACATGGGCTAGTTGCTGAGAATCACCGCCTTATGCACACGGTTTAGGAAGTGTTTCCAGCTCATGTTTCCTCATCCCTTGTGGCTAAAGAATTCTATATTCTTTAGGGATTTTAGTTTCCAAAAATTTGAGGAATTGTTTTTCCAAGCACTATATAAAGTCGCTTCTTAGAACGATAGAAGCATCGGTTTTTCAAAAAGAAAAATTCAGTGTTCATGAGCTTAAAAGTTTGAAAAGAAAACCGTGTCTAGTGAGTGAGTTATTTGAGCTTTCAAAGTTGGCATACTAGGATTTCATTGTACCCTATATTAGCTTAGTTGAGAAGCATTGTAATAGGGTGTTTTTCTTTATACTCTTCTTTCACAAAAGTGAGTTGAGTGTGTGTCCAAATCAAGGAGATTTTGGACGTGGGGTAACTTGTCTTAGGGAAGACGGTTACGTGTGTTACAAGTTGTAACAAGGTGTGTTACTATTGTAACGTGTTTAGCCCGTTTAGTGAAGTGTGTAAATCCTACAGGAGGTAGGTCGTGGTTTTTTCACCTCAGTTGGGCTAGAGGTGTTTCCACGTAAAAATCCTGTGTCCATTATTTCCGCACTTAATTTTGTTGAATTTTCGCTTCTGCACAACTCAGGAACAGTCTGTGCGAACAGGGTCTCAAGACTATTCGCCAGCATATTGCGAAAATCGGACACCACAATTCACCCCCCTCTTGTGGTTGTGTACTCTCTAAATCAACACCTTCTTACATTCTAAATTCGTATTTTTAGTAACTCTATGAGTTAAATTATTGTCGATGTGCCATTGAGAACTATAATTTCATTAAAGACGAGATTATTATTGCTATTATTGATTTCAAAGTCAATTCGTGCCATTTATGCCTTTAAATTATATCGATAGTTTATTTAGTTGTTATTCGATTTATTTAGTCGTTTCCTGAAAACGATTAGGTTTTCAACCTTAGAATTAGTTTCAAGGCTTATTAAATCGAACTTCGACGTATTTGGATTCGAATAATTGATGAAGGGTTATGCATCGTTTTGAGTTTAGAACAAGACATTTGAGATTGGACTAGCGGTTTTAGTTGATTGAGTTATTAACCGAATCAACCAAAAAAAAAAAAAAAAAAAACATAAGGGGCCGAAGCCCCTTCTTTCACTGGCAGAGGAAACGCGAAGGGGGGGTCTTGAGGCTCTTCACGGCACCCCCACCCCGACCACAACCCCACGGCAGAGAGAGAAAGAGAGAGAGGAGGGCCACCGGACGGCGAGTCGGGGCCGAGGTCGACGGCGGCGCACCGGCAGGTCAGGCGCTCAGAGAGAGAGAGAGAGAGAGAGAGAGAGAGAGAGAGAGAGAGAGTTGGAGCGAGAGTGAGAAGGACCAGAGGGGGGCTCGAGGAGCCGCGACCACGCCGGCGACCGTCGCAGCCAAGGCCGGCGAACCACCTCACGCGTGGCTGGGCTAGAACCGGCCGCAGACAGGGGCGAATTGACACGAGCTCGGCCAAACATCCGTCCGTTTTAGGGCATGCGAGGTGAATTCGAACCTCTTCTCCTTCTATAAATTCGATCCTCACCCTAAATTCTCCTAAATTGTGCCTAAAATTCTCAGAAATCGCGAGTTAGGTCTGTGGGCCGGGGCTAGGTCGTGAATTGCGCAAAGGATAGAGGAGGCTTTGAGCAATTGGTTTTTGAACTTGCTCCAAATCCAGCTAATCTGTGTGCCCTAAGCTAGGATCGAGGTGGGTGTTCCTCGCCTCCTAAACTAATATTAATTTTCAAACGAATTTCAGCAGATTGATGTTGCATGTCAAGTTAGGGTTTGTTAAATTCATTAGAAATGTCAACAAATGAGCTGTTCTTGCTTAGGTTCAATTCATTTGGTTGATTTATGCCTGAAATTGTAAATCGATGCAAATTATGTGCATTTAGCATTGATTCAAGTCCATGAATGAAAACCATGCGTGAACTGTTAATTCGAAGTTATATTAACGTGTTTAGCTTCGATTCAAGTTGAGGAGTTAATGCATGAAAAAGAATTAAAAACGAAGTTATATTAACGTGTTTAGCGTCGATTCAAGTTAATGAGATAACGTGTGAAAGAGAATTAAAAACGAAGTTGTGATAACATGCTTAGCTTCTATTCAAGTTATTTAGCTAATATATGAAAAAGGATTAAAATCGAAGTTCTTTTAATGTCTTTTGCTTCCATTCGAATTAATTAACCAAACCATGCAAATGAGCTAATTTTCGAGGTAAATGAAGGGTGTCTGGCTCCGAATCAAGTAGTTTAGCCAATACATGTTAAACGAATTAATTTCGAAGTTATATAAACATGTTTAGGTTTGACTCGAGTTAAACTAACTAATGCATGTAAATGAATTAAATTCGAAGCTATTGAAATATGCTTAGTCCTCTCTCGAACCTCTGTTCTCTGTACATTCATGCTTAGGAAAGTTGCTTCGAAATGTATCGTATACGTTCACAATCAAATTATGTTTGATTTATTGAATAAAGTGTTGTCGATTTATGAATAAATGTGGCTATATGCGTGCTTATTGTAACGCTTCGCTGAATGATGCTGGTTGTTCAGGTAAGAGCCTAAACCTTGCTCCCTTTTACATAAGCTAATATGATAATAGGTTGTGATTAATGAATCGATGAATTGAGTTGGTAGTTGGATGGTTTGAGGAAAGAATCATGAGCGTTCGAGGTCTTGTGGTACGGTGCTTGTGAGGAGGGAGTTCGGGTTGTGAAATTACCGCAATCGTGTGGATTGCGAGGCCATGTGTGGCTCATTGTGTTGAAATGATTACGAAGTGTTTAAATGTGATATGTGTATTTCCCTTTTCCTTGTATGTTTAAAATGTAACATGTGTGTGGAAGGGTGATGTTTTAGCAAATGACTTTTCATGTGTTTTAAATGAATGATAGCCATGTCTAGTAACGAGCAATGGCCTATTTTAGCTATTCAAATAGTGTTTGGGAGGAATCCCTAAAACGTTTTTAACAAAAGGGAGATGAGAATTATACGTTGAATGATTTTATTGCTTGAAACGGAAAATTACTAGCCATTATAGCCGATATGCTTTAAGTGGCTAAGATAATGTGCTGCGGACAATATGATATGATGTATTGTTAACCTAGAGGATAAGTCCGAATAAACCCTAGAGGCCCTGACGAGGGCTAATGTAATGGTCTGATATGTTATATGTAGCCATCCCGACAGTAAGAGCTTAAGCGTGAGCGTTAGGTCTCACTATAGGGTCGAGAATAGTTCTCACCCAATCAGCACCCTGTAATGATCTTATGCCAGAAGTACTTTCGTACTACGTTAAAAAAAGCAATTGGCCCTTTGCCATTTTTAAACGATTAAAAAGGAAAGGAGGTTCTTTTTATGGGCCCAAAAGGCTATATGGAATGATGTATGAAAAGCCTATAAGGATCGTTACACGACCAAATGAAATGAAACTTCCTTTGAAGACCAAGAAAACGTTTTCAACGAAAAAAAGAAAGTTTTCAATGAATGAGTTATGAAATGATTCTCAAGCATGTTTGAATGTGGATTCTTAGCCTATGTATTAAAGAAAAGCTCTCAATGGATGCGTTATGAATGATTCTTAAGTATGGTTGAACGTGGATTCTAATCTTATGTGGCATCATTCTTATCCATAGCAAATCCGTCTGATTTAAAGTGTATGAGATGAGAAGGAAAATTATAGCACGTTAAAAATTCCATGAATGAAGGTACTTATCCATGAACGTTCATATGTGAATAGCATGTGAGGGTGTCACAAAGCTTAATATGATGTTTAAAGGTACTTAAATGCTTGATATGTGTTTATGTGTGTGATATGCATATTATATGAATGAACGTTGATATGTGAATAGCAAGCGAAGGTGTCATATAGCTCAATAGGATGTTTAAAGGTACTTAAATGCTTGATATGTATTTATGTGTGTGATATGTATATTATATGAATGAACGTTGATATGTGAATAGCATGCGAAGGTGTCATATAGCTTAATATGATGTTTAAAGGTACTTAAATGCTTGATATGTGTTTACGTGTGTGATATGTATATTATGTGAATGAACGTTGATATGTGAATAGCATGCGAAGGTGTCATATAGCTTAATATGATGTTTAAAGGTACTTAGATGCTTGATGTGTGTTTATGTGTGTGACCTGTATATTATATGAATGAAATACCAAGAAAAGTGTAATTATGAAAAGGGATAACCTTAAATACACATCATATGATTGAGGGTACATGTGTAGTTTAAATGGAGTGTTAGGAAGTTATATTGTGAAAAGAAAAGATTCTTATACTTAGCCTTCGATGCTCACTCACGTGCCTAACTGCTTGCTAGTAAAGAACTCCGTCGTTGAGGAATCTAGGAATGTGACTGAGTGGTCGAAGTGAAGTTTATGTTGAGTGATCCTCCCATAAAGGTTCTGTGAATATCTATTATGATAGTAAAGTATGGAAATGTGATATGTGACTAGTAAAACTAGTATTGCCTGCAACGGTTTTGGTTTTAAGGGGGTTGGGGGACACTCACTGAGCGTGTGGTTGCTTATCCCACTATTCTTTCCCCTTTTCCCCAGGTTTTCTTTCTGACAGGAAGAAGTTGAGTTAAATAAGTCCGGAAGGAACCTATTGTTGCTTACAAGGCGTCGTACGTGCTCATTGGAAGGGATCTTACGTGTTTAATGAAGTCATGTAATGTACTCTTAGTTTATAAAGGTCTGTAAATGATTATTCTAGTTCATGTAATGCATATGGTATAAAGGTCGCTCTGTACGGCCATCTGAGCCAACCATCAAGTTAGTTAGATGTCTTCTTGGTTTAATTTAGCTATGTTTTGGGATGTAAATCTTAACACTCTGGTTTTATTAACCGTTGAGTTGTGTCGTCCATTTCTTCTTTATCCATGAATCAACCTGGTTGGTGTACTCCGAGCGAGTGGCTCGTTGAGTTATGAACTCCGGCATGTGGCCGTTGAGCTATGTTTTGTATGTTTTCCGCTTCCGTTGATTTACAGGGACTTATTGTAAGGCTTTTAGCCTGGAAACGGTCAGTTTTTAGGGGGAGCTCTGCCCGTTTCGTCCCAGGAATTAAGTAACGAGTTAGGAAAGCGTAACGCTTCTGGCCTAGGGGCTGGGGGTGTTACATGTACACTCCTATTAATCAAATTGGATGTATTCACCATGGTGAACTTATACGTATACTTTAGTGAACTTGCAATTGTACTTTAGTGAACATGTCTAGTCATCATGGTGAACATGTACGTTTCTTAAAAAGTGAACTAAGTGAATGGCTGCCTTGTACATTCATTCTTGTGAATTAAGCCATTCACTTTTTAGTGAACTTTGCAATCATATTTTAATGAATTTATATATTAGTCTACTTAGTCACTTTTGTGTTAGTGAACTTGTACATTTATATTAATCATACTGAACTTGTATTGGTTAAGTTGTACATGCATACTAATGAAATTACATATGGAAAATTGTATGTTTTTTAAATCTTGCAAGCTTTATGATTAGCGTACTCTTAATGACTTAGTTTTGTTTTTCATTTTAGGTAAAATGGTTCATACAAGAAGCAGTCAAAAGTAAAAAAACCCCAGTGATTGTGAAAAAGATGCAGCCATTGAAATGCACAAAACTCAAAGGTACTATGTAAATCATTTACTCAATTATGAGAATCTAAAACTAGTAATTAGCACCTTTTTTGGCAATAATAAGAAATAAGAATGAAAGAAAGAATAAAACAACATCACGGTGAACTTATACATGCACTTTAGTGAACTTGCATATGTATTTTAGTGAACTTTTGGATTTAATTATGGCGAACATTCTGCCTTTTACAAGTGAATTCATTAAATCCCTTTTATATTTATTCAATACAAGCATACATTTGGGTTCAATAGATGTATATATTTATTAAATACTAATTAATCCCTTTTATATGTTTTAATGAATTTATATATTTTTTTACGTTCAAATGGTGCATATTTTTTTTTTTTTTGCATTCAATAGCACCACATACTTCCCAAAATGACAACAAGCAAGTTGAAAGAAAAAAAGAAAATATGTATAGGTGACATTACAAGATGTTCTTGTGCTCTCTACCACATAAGGATCACCTTACAGGTGATCAGGCTCGGAATGCTCAGAATGCTGGGAATGTTGATCTTTGTCACCAATACTTTGATCATCAACATTGCCACCTGTGGGACTAGTTTGTGATGTGGACATCTCACTGCGCACATGTTATCAAAGGTATCATCATCGAAAAAACAAAAACAGACATAAAACAAAACCTCAACTTTAAAATTCACCAATGCAATTACCAAAGTTCACCAAATTAATTTATATAGTTCACCTAACCCCAATACTCAACTCATTGTCAATTGATTTTGAACTGCAATCTTATTAGATTTATATCCGTAGCTCATTTGTTTGAATACCCTTTTTATAAAAAATTTAAGATTTAACATGATATCAGAGTTAGACTGCTTGATCTTGGATTTACCATCGTCCTCATATGACTATCCGTATGTACGTGTTGGAAATTGTTAGCAGTCCATACACACTTATAGGTTTTTAACAAACAAGATTATGCCATATTGAAGATTGAAGACACCTAAAGCATATTCATAACCTCATGATTTACTCTAACAATTGGACTTATATGGATGATTTACATTTGAATTTTGTAATTCACACTATTTTACAAGAAAATTAGAGCAGGTTTAATGCTCGCCAGCCATTCTAATAATGGTACGAAGCCATTTCCACACCTATCTCATTATTTTTATATCTTGTGGGGTTCTACTCAATAGAGAAGTATCCATGAGATTGCTCTCCATCTCTTTTTTCTCCGCCATTCTCTTCTGGCACCATAAAAACTGAGCAAGATGTAGAATTTCACTTTATCTTTTCCTCTCTTGCATTAATCTATTTTTAAATTTTACGGAATCAATTTTATTTGGTAAAAGTCAAATAGACGAAATGGATATGTTTGAAGGCGGTTGCATCAATGCGTCGGGTGAGTTTTTTTGGGGGGAGAGGGGGCGACATATCATATAACATGAGGAAAGATCAAGATACCTTATATAAGTAGCATTGTCTTTCTCTGATAGTTATAGACACACATGATATAAATCTCATTTTAATGAGGTGGTGAACATGTACGTTACTTAAAAAGTGAACTAAGTGAATGGCTGCCTTGTACATTCATTCTTGTGAATTAAGCCATTCACATTTTAGTGAACTTTGTAGCCATATTTTAATGAATTTATATATTAGTCTAATCAGTTACTTTTGTGTTAGTGAACTTGTACATTCATATTAATCGTGGTGAACTTACATTAGTTAAGTTGTACATTCATACTAATGAAATTACATATGGAAAATTGTATGTTTTTTTATCTTGCAAGCTTTATGATTAGCACACTCTTAATGACTTGGTTTTGTTTTTCATTTTAGGCAAAATGGTTTGTACAAAAAGCAGTCAAAAGTCAAAAAACCCCAGTGATTGTGAAAAAGATGTAGCCATTGAAGTGCACAATGCTCAAAGATATTATGTAAATCATTTACTCAATTACGTGAATCTAAATTAGGAATTAGCAACTTTGTTTGGTAATGATAAGAAATGAGAATGGAAGAAATAATAAAACGTCATCAAGGGGAACTTATACATTTCCTTTAGTGAACTTGCACATGTATTTTAGTGAACTTTTGCATTCATTATGGCAAACATTGCGCCTTTTAAAAGTGAATTCATTAAATCCCTTTTATATTTATTCAATACAAGCAAATATTTGGGTTCAACTGATGCATATATTTATTAAATACTAATTAAATCCCTTTTATATGTTTTAATGAATTTATATATTTTTTTGGCGTTCAAATGGTGCATATATTTTTATTTGTATTCAATAGCACCATATACTTCCCAAAATGACAACAAGCAAGTTGAAACAAAAACAGAAAATACGTATAGGTGACATTACAGGATGTTCTTGTGCTGTCTATCGTATAAGGATCACTTTGCAGGTGATCAGGCTCGGAATGCTCGGAATGCTGGGAATGTTGATCTTTGTCACCAATACTTTGATCATCAACATTGCCACCTATGGGAATAGTTTGTGAAGTGGACATCTCATTGCACGCATGTTGTCAAAGGTATCATCATCGAAAAAACAAAAACAGACATCAAACAAAACCTCAACTCTAAAGTTTACCAATGCAATTACCAATGTTCACCAAATTAATTTATATAGTTCACCTAACCCTTATACTCAACTCATTGTGAATTATTTTTGGACTGGAATCTTATTAGATTTATAACCGTAGCTCGTTCGTTCAAATACCCTAATTATAAATTTAAGATTTAACACGATATTAAAGTAAGACTGTTTGATCTTGGATTTACCATTGTCCCAATATGATTATCCGTATGTATGCGTTGCAAATTGTTAGCAGTCCATACACATATATAGGTTTTTGATAAACAAGATTATACTATATTGAAGATTAAAGACACCTAACGCACATTCATAAGCTCATGACTTACTCTGACAATTGGACTTATATGGATGATTTACATTTGAATATCATAATTCGCACTATTTTACAAGAAAATCATAGCAGCTTTAATGCTCGCCAGCCATTCTCATAATGGTGCGGAGCCATATCCACACCTACCTCATTATTTTCATATCTTGTGGGGTTCTACTCGATAGAGAAGTATCCATGAGATTGCTCTCCATCTCTTTTTTCTCTATCATTCTCTTCCGTCACCACAAAAGCTCAGCAAGATGTAGAATTTCGGTTTATCTTTTCCTCTCTTGCATTAATCTATTTTTAAATTTTACGGAATCAATTTTATTTGGTAAAAGTCAAATAGACCAAATGGATATGTTTGATGGAGGTTGCATCAATGCGTAGGGTGAGTTTTTTGGGGGGGGGGGAGTGGGGGCGGCATATCATATAACATGAGGAAAGATCAAGATAACTTATATAAGTAGCATTGTCTTTCTCTGATAGTTATAGACACACAAGATATAAATCTCATTTTAATGAGGTGGTGAACATGTACGTTACTTAAAAAGTGAACTAAGTGAATGGCTGCCTTGTACATTCATTCTTGTGAATTAAGCCATTCACTTTTTAGTGAACTTTGCAGCCATATTTTAATGAATTTATATATTAGCCTATTTAGTCACTTTTGTGTTAGTGAACTTGTACATTCAAATTAATCGTGGCGAACTTGCATTAGTTAAGTTGTACATTCATACTAATGAAATTGCGTATGGCAAATTGTATGTTTTTTTATCTTGCAAGCTTTATGATTAGCATACTCTTAATGACTTGGTTTTGTTTTTCATTTTAGGCAAAATGGTTCATACAAGAAGCAGTCAAAAGTCAAAAAACCCCATGATTGTGAAAAAGATGTAGCCATTGAAATGCACAACACTCAAAGGTAAAATGTAAATCTTTTACTCAATTACGAGAATCTAAAATTAGTAATTAGCACCTTTTTTTGGCAACAATAAGAAATAAGAATGGAAGAAATAAAAAAGAACGTCATCATGGTGAACTTATACATGTACTTTAGCGAACTTGCACATGTATTTTAGTGAGCTCTTGTATTCATTATGGCGAACATTGTGCCTTTTAAAAGTGAATTCATTAAATTCCTTTCATATGTATTCAATACAAGCATACATTTGGGTTCAACTCATGTATATATTTATTAAATACTAATTAAATCCCTTTTATATATTTTAATCAATTTATATATTATTTTTGCGCCCAAATGGTTCATATATATATATATATATATTTTGCGTTCAATAGCACCACATACTTCCCAAAATGACAATAAGCAAGTTGAAACAAAAAAAGGAAATATGTGTAGGTGACATTACAGGATGTTCTTGTGCTCTCTGCCGCACAAGGATCACTATGCAGGTGATCAGGCTCGGAATGGTGGGAATGTTGATCTTTGTCACCAGTACTTTGATCATCAACATTGCCACCTATGGGAATAGTTTGTGAAGTGGACATCTCGCTGCATGAATGTTATCAAAGGTATCATCATCAAAAAAATAAATACAGACATAAAACAAAACCTCAACTCTAAAATTACCAATGCAATTACCAATGTTCACCAAATTAAATTATATAGTTCACCTAACCCCTATACTCAACTCATTGTTAATTATTTTTGGATTGGAATCTTATTGGACTTATAACCGTCGGTAGTTTGTTTAAATACCCTATTTATATAAAATTTAAGATTTAACGCGATATCAGAGTAAGACTATTTGATCTTGGATTTACCATCACCCCAATATGATTATCCGTATGCATGTGTTGGAAATTGTTGCCAGTCCATACACAGTTATAGGTTTTTGACAAACAAGATTATACTATATTGAAGATTGAAGACACCTAAGGCATATTCATAAGCTCATGACTTACTCGAGCAATTGGACTTATATGGATGATTTACATTTGAATTTCGTAATTCACAATATTTTACAAGAAAATCAGAGCAGCTTTAATGCTCGCCAGCCATTCTCATAATGGTGCAGAGCCATTTCCACACCTATCTCATTATTTTCATATCCTGTGGGGTTCTACTCGATAGAGAAGTATCCATGAGATTGTTCTCCATCTCTTTTTTCTCTGCCATTCTCTTCCGTCACCACAAAAACTCACCAAGATGTAGAATTTTGCTTTATCTTTTGCGCTCTTACATTAATCTATTTTTAAATTTTACGGAATCAATTTTATTTGGTAGAAGTCAAATGGACCAAATGGATATGTTTGAAGGAGCTTGCATCAATGCCTCGGGTGAGTTTTTTTGGGGGGTAGAGGGGGCGGCATATCATATAACATGAGGAAAGATCGAGATAACTTATGCAAGTAGCATTGTCTTTCTCTGATAGTTATAGACACACATGATATAAATCTCATTTTAATGAGGTGGTGAACATGTACGTTACTTAAAAAGTGAACTAAGTGAATGGCTGCGTTGTACATTCATTCTTGTGAATTAAGCCATTCACTTTTTAGTGAACTTTGCAGCCATATTTTAATAAATTTATGTATTAATCTACTTAGTCACTTTTGTATTGGTGAACTTATACATTCATATTAATCGAGGTGAACTTGCATTAGTTAAGTTGTACATTCATACTAATGAATTGCATATTGCAAATTTTATGTTTTTTATCATGCAAGCTTTGTGATTAGCATACTCTTAATGACTTGGTTTTGTTTTTCATTTTAGGTAAAATGGTTTATACAAGAAGCAGTCAAAGTCAAAAAACCCCAGTGATTGTGAAAAAGTTGTAGCCATTGAAGTGCACAACGCTCGAAGGTATTATTTAAATCATTTACTTAATTTTGTGAATCTAAAATTAGTAACTAACACCTTTTATTGGCAATAATAAGAAACAAGAATGGAAGAAATAATAAAACGTCATCATGGTGAACTTATACATGCCCTTTAATGAACTTACGCGTGTATTTTAGTGAATTTTTGTATTCATTATGGTGAACATTGCGCCTTTTAAAAGTGAATTCATTAAATTCCTTTTATATGTATTCAATACAAGCACATATTTGGGTTCAACTGATGTATATATTTGTTAAATACTAATGAAATCCTTTTTATATATTTTAATGAATTTATAAATTTTTTTTGCGTTCAAATGGTGTATATATATTTTTTTTGCGTTCAATAGCACCACATACTTCCCAAAACGACAACAAACAAGTTGAAACAAAAAAAGAAAACATGGATAGGTGACATTACAAGATGTTCTTGTGCTCTTTACCCCATAAGGATCACTTTACAGGTGATCAGGCTCGAAATGCTGGGAATGTTGATCTTTGTCACCAATACTTTGATCATCAACATTGCCACCTATGGGAATAGGTTGTGAAGTGGACGTCTCACTGCATGAATGTTATCAAAGGTATCATCATCAAAAAAACAAATACAGACATAAAACAAAGCCTTAACGCTAAGATTTACCAATGCAATTACCAATGTTTACCAAATTAAATTATATAGTTTACCTAACCCCTATAGTCAACTCATTGTCAATTATTTTTGGATTGGAATCTTATTAGATTTATAACCATAGCTCGTTTGTTTAAATACCCTATTTATATAAAATTTAAGATTTAACGTGATATAAGAGTAAGACTGTTTGATCTTGGATTTACCGTCGTCCCAACATGATTATCCATATGTATGTGTTGGAAATTGTTAGCTGTCCATACACATATATAGGTTTTTGACAAACAAGATTATGCTATATTGAAGATTCAAGACACCTAACGCATATTCATAAGCTCATGACTTACTCTAGCAATTGGACTTATATGGATGATTTACATTTGAATTTCGTAATTCACACTATTTTAAAAGAAAATCAGAGTAGCTTTAATGCTCGCCAGCCTTTCCCACATTGGTGCGGAGCCATTTCCACACCTATCTCATTATTTTCATATCTTGTGGGGTTCTACTTGATAGAGAAGTATCCATGAGATTGCTCTCCATCTGTTTTTTTCTCTGCCATTCTCTTCTGTCGCCACAAAAACTCAAAAAGATGTAGAATTTTGCTTTTCTTTTCCTCTCTTACATTAACCTATTTTTAAATTTTACGTAATCAATTTTATTTGGTAAAAGTCAAATGGACCAAATGGACATGTTTGAAGGAGGTTGCATCAATGCATCGGGTGAGTTTTTTTGGGGGGGAGAGAGGGCGGCATATCATATAACATGAGGAAAGATCAAGATAACTTATATAAGTAGCATTGTCTTTCTCTGATAATTATAGACACACATGATATAAGTCTCATTTTAACGAGGTTGTGAACATGTATGTTTCTTAAAAAGTGAACTAAGTGAATGGCTGCCTTGTACGTTCATTCTTGTGAATTAAGCCATTCACTTTTTGGTGAACTTTCAAGCCATATTTTAATGAATTTATATATCAGTCTACTTGGTCACTTTTGTGTTAGTGAACTCATACATTCATATTAATCGTGGTGAACTTGCGTTAGTTAAGTTGTACATTCATCCTAATGAAATTGCATATGGCAAATTGTATGGTTTTCTTATCTTGCAAGCTCTATGATTAGTGTACTCTTAATGACTTGGTTTTGTTTTTCATTTCAGGCAAAATGGTTCATACAAGATGCAGTCAAAAGTCAAAAAACCGCAGTGATTGTGAAAAAGATGTAGCCATTGAAATGCACAACACTCAAAGTTATTATGTAAATCATTTACTCAATTACAAGAATCTAGAATTAGTAATCAGCACCTTTTTTTGGCAACAATAAGACATAAGAATGGAACAAATAATAAAACGTCATTATGGTGAACTTATACATGCACTTTAGCGAACTTGCACATGTAGTTTAGTGAACTTTTGTATTCATTATGGTGAACATTGTGCCTTCTAAAAGTGAATTCATTAAATCCCTTTTATATTTATTTAATACAAGCATATATTTGGGTTCAACTGATGTATATATTTGTTAAATACTAATTAAATCCCTTTTACATGTTTTAATGAATTTATATTTTTTTCCCGTTCAAATGGTGTATATATATATATATATATATATATATATATATATATATATATATATATATATATATATTTGCGTTCAATAGCACCACATACTTCCCAAAATGACAACAAGTAAGTTCAAACCAATAAAGAAAATATGTATAGGTGACATTACAAGATGTTCTTGTGCTCTCTGCTACACAAGGATCACTTTGCAGGTGATCAGGCTCGGAATGATGGGAATGTTGATCTTTGGCACCAATACTTTGATCATCAACATTGCCACCTATAGGAATAGTTTGTGAAGTGGACATCTCACTCCACGAATGTTATCAAAGGTATCATCATCAAAAAAACAAATACCGACATAAAACAAAACCTCAACTCTAAAATTCACTAATACAATTACCAATGTTAACCAAATTAAATTATATAGTTCACCTAACCCCTATACTCAACTCATTGTCAATTAATTTTGGACAGGAATCTTATTGAATGTATGACCGTAGCTCATTTGTTTAAATACCGTATTTATATAAAATTTAAGATTTAACACGATATCAGAGTAAGACTGTTTGATCTTGGATTTACCATCGTCCCAATATGATTATCCACATGTACGTCTTGGAAATTGTTAGCAGTCCATACACAGTCATAGGTTTTTAACAAACAAGACTATACTATATTGAAGATTGAAGACACCTAACGTATATTCATAAGCTCATGACTTACTCTAGCAATTGGACTTATATGGATGATTTGCATTTGAATTTCGTAATTCACACTATTTTACAAGAAAATCAGAGCAGCTTTAATACTCGCCAGCCATTCTCATAATGGTGCGGAGCCATTTCCGCACCTATCTCATTATTTTCATATCTTGTGGGGTTCTACTCGATGGAGAAGTATCTATGAGATTGCTCTCCATCTCTTTTTTCTCTGCCATTCTCTTCTATCACCACAAAAACTCACCAAATGTAGAATTTTGCTTTATCTTTTCCTCTCTTACATTAATCTATTTTAAAATTTTACGGAACCAATTTTATTTGGGAAAAGTCAAATAAACCAAATGGATATGTTTGAAGGAGGTTGCATCAATGCGTTCAGTGAGTTTTTTTGGGGGGAGGGGGGCGGCATATCATATAACATGAGGAAAGATCAAGATAACTTATATAAGTAGCATTGTCTTTCTCTGATAATTACAGACACACATGATATAAGTGTCATTTTAATGAGGTGGTGAACATGTGTGTTTCTTAAAAAGTGAACTAAGTGAATGGCTGCCTTGTACATTCATTCTTGTGAATTAAGCCATTTACTTTTTGGTAAACATTGAAGCCATATTTTAATGATTTCATATATTAGTCTACTTAGTGACTTTTGTATTAGTGAACTTGTACATTCATATTAATCATGGTGAAGTTGCAGTAGTTAAGTTGCACATTCATGGTAATGAAATTACATATGGCAAATTGTATGGTTTTTTTTATCTTGCAAGCTTTATGATTAGCGTACTCTTAATGACTTGGTTTTATTTTTCATTTTAGGCAAAATGGTTCATATAAGACGCAGTCAAAAGTCAAAAAACCCCAGTGATTGTGAAAAAGATGTAGCCATTGAAATGCACACCACTCAAAGGTATTATGTGAATCAATTGCTCAATTATGACAGTCTAAAATTAGTAATTAGCACCTTTTTTTGGCAATAATATGAAATAAGGATGGAAGAAACAACAAAACATCATAATGGTGAACTTATACATGTACTTTAGTGAACTTGCACATATATTTTAATGAACTTTTGTATTCATTATCGCGAACATCGTGCGTTTTAAAAGTGAATTCATTGAGTCCCTTTTATATTTATTCAATACAAGGATATATTTGGGTTCAACTGATGTATATATTTATTAAATACTAATTGAATCCCTTTTATATGTTTTAATGAATTTATATATTTTTTTTGCGTTCAAATGGCGCATATATAAATTTTTTTTGCATTCAATAGCACCACATACTTCCCAAAATGACAATAAGCAAGTTGGAACTAAAAAAGAAAATATGTATAGGTGACATTACAAGATGTTCTTGTGCTCTCTACTGCACAAGGATCACTTTGTAGGTGATTAGGCTCAGAATGCTAGGAATGTTGCTGTTTGTCATCAATACTTTGATCATCAACATTGCCACCCATGGGAATGGTTTGTGAAGTGGACATCTCACTGCGCGAATGTTATCAAAGGTATCATCATCAAAAAAACAAATACAGACATAAAACAAAACCTCAACTCTAAAATTTACAAACGTAATTACCAGTGTTCACCAAATTAATTTATATAGTTCACCTAACCCCAATACTCAACTCATTGTCAGTTGATTTCAGACTGGAATCTTATTAGATTAATATCTGTAGCTCATTTGTTTAAATACCCTATTGATATAAAATTTAAGATTTAACACGATATAAGAGTAAGACTGTTTGATCTTGGATTTACCATCGTCCCAATATGATTATCCGAATGTATGTGTCGGAAATTGTTAGCAGTCCATGCACACTTATAGGTTTTTGACAAACAAGATTATACTATATTGAAGATTGAATATGCCTAAAGCATATTCATAAGCTCATGACTTGCTCTAGCAATTGGACTTGTACAGATAATTTACATTTGAATTTCGTAATTCACACTATTTTACAAGAAAATGAGAGTAACTTTAATGCTTGTCATCCATTCTCATAATGGTACGGAGCCATTTCCACACCTATCTCATTATTTTCATATCTTGTGGGGTTCTACTCGATGGAGAAGTATCCATGAGATTGCTCTCCATCTCTGTTTTCTCTGCCATTCTCTTTTGTCACCACAAAAACTCACCAAGATGTAGAATTTTGCTTTATCTTTTCCTCTCTTATATTAATCTATTTTTAAATTTTATGGAATCAATTTCATTTGGTAAAAGTCAAATGGACCAAATGGATATGTTTTAAGGAGGTTGCATCAATGCATCGGGTGAGTTTTTTTGGTGGGGAGAGGGGCGGCATATCATATAACATGAGGAAAGATCAAGATAAATTACATAAGTAGCATTGTCTTTCTCTGATAATTATAGACACACATGATACAAGTCTCATTTTATCGAGGTGGTGAACATTTCTTAAAAAGTGAACTGAGTGAATGACTGCCTTGTACATTCATTTTTGTGAATTAAGCCATTCACTTTTTAGTGAACTTTTTAGCCATATTTTAATGAATTTATATATTAGTCTACTTAGTCACTTTTGTGTTAGTGAACTTGTACATTCATATTAATCGTGGTGAACTTGCATTAGTTAAGTTGTACATTCATACTAATGAAATTGCATATGGCAAATTGTATGTTTTTTTATCTTGTAAGCTTTAAGATTAGCATACTCTTAATGACTTGGTTTTGTTTTTCATTTTAGGCAAAATGGTTCATACAAGAAGCAATGAAAAGTCAAAAAATCCTAGTGATTGTGAAAAAGATGTGGCCATTGAAATGCACCACACTCAAAGGTATTATGTAAATCATTTACTCAATTACGAGAATCTAAAATTAGTAATTCGCACCTTTTTGGGCAATAATAAGAAATAAGAATGGAAGAAATAATAAAATGTCTTCATGGTGAACTTATATATGTACTTTAGTGAGCTTGCACATGTATTTTAGTGAACTTTTGTATTCATTATGGCGAACAATGTGCCTTTTAAAAGTGAATTCATTAAATCCCTTCCATATTTATTCAATACAAGCATATATTTGGGTTCAACTAATGCATATATTTATTAAATACTAATTAAATCCCTTTTATATGTTTTAATGAATTTATATATTTTTTTTGCGTTCAAATGACGCATATATATATATATATATATATATATATATATATATATATATATATATATATATATTTGTTTGCATTCAATAGCACCACATACTTCCTAAAATGACAACAAGTAAGTTGAAACAAAAAAGGAAAATATGTATAGGTGACATTACAAGATGTTCTTGTGCTCTCTACCACACAAGGATCACTTTGCAGGTGATCAGGCTCGGAATGCTCGGAATGCTCGGAATGCTGATCTTTGTCACCAATACTTTGATCATCAACATTGCCACCTATGGGAATAGTTTGTGAAGTGGACATCTCACTGCACGAATGTTATCAAAGGTATCATCATCAAAAAAAACGAAAACAGGCATAAAACCAAACCTCAACTCTAAAATTTACCAACGCAATTTACCAATGTTCACCAAATTAAATTATATAGTTCACCTAACCCCTATACCCAACTCATTGTGAATTAATTTTGGAATTGTATCTTATTAGATT
The DNA here is from genome assembly GCA_029747015.1 of Carnegiea gigantea. Lineage (NCBI taxonomy): Eukaryota > Viridiplantae > Streptophyta > Magnoliopsida > Caryophyllales > Cactaceae > Carnegiea > Carnegiea gigantea. The sequence continues at coordinate 20,702 of JAKOGI010002061.1, read as the reverse complement.
TATAACTGTAGCTCGTTTGTTTAAATAGCCTATTTATATAAAATCTAAGATTTAACATAATATCCGAGTAAGATTGTTTGATCTTGGATTTACCATCATTCGAATATGATTATCCGTATGTATGTGTTGGAAATTGTTAGCAGTCCATACATAGTTATAGGTTTTTGACAAACAAGATTATACTATATTGAAGACTGAAGACACCTAACACATATTCATAAGTGTTGTGATTTCCGCAAGCGTACGGTTTATCGTTGTACGAATTACGGGTATCGTCCTCAGGGATGGTTGTGAAATTAGATTACCAAAATTCCTAAATGAAATTAAAACTAGATATTAAACTAACCAACTCTGAGATGAGGCTATTTCACAAATCGATAGATCAATAACCAAGATAAATTCATGAAATTGTGAAACCAACCTTCGCTAACTAGTAAAAAGTCTAGACAAAGTAAAGGCCAAAAAATGTAAATAATTTGAGCAGACCAACACTTAACTGTAATTGATCCCAATCAAAACACCCAAGTCTGGTTCTCTACGTCTGCAGCCTAGATCGAGCGCCTTGAACAAGTGAACAAACGAAACTTCCAACCAAGTGAACAAACCCAACATTCAAGTTACATAAATCATGAACTGAAACTTCAATTTGACAACTAAATTTGTGCGAAGTGAAGCAAAAGCATGAGTCGTAATCTGTTCTTGTAATTCAGTTTGGCATGCCTAAATCTGATTACAAAACTACAATCTATTACTGAAGTTGAATACAGAGCAAAATTGAAGACTGAAAAACGAAAAGAATATCAACTGAAAAAATCCCACGCTAAGCTACCCCCCGTTTTTGCGGCCTCCATTAAAAAAAACGCAGCCATACGCCACTTCAGCACACCTCCCTCCATTTTGTAACTGATGCATGGCTTTATGATGGTGATGATGATGGATAATGATGGAGGAGAGAGAGAGGCAGAGTAATGGATGGGAAAATGAAGCTGAGAGGTCGCGGCTGCTCTATTCTTCGAATTTCTGGGCAAGAGTCGAAGCAGCAGATGGGGAAGAAGAAGAGAATGAAAAGGGACTGCTGGTCATGTGCCTGGCACATGGGGAAATTAAGTGAACATGAGAAGGGAGGGTGGGGTTCAAGGGGAAGAAATGGGAGCAGGCCCATAAGAAAGAAAAAAGAGAAGGGTGGGGAAGGAGATATCCGGGCCTGGCCTAGAGGGAAAGAAAGGAAGGAAAAGAAAAAGAAAAGAAGAGCTGGGCCAGCAAAGGAGGAAGCCCGAAAAGAAAGGAAGGGAAAAGGAAAGGGAGGGAAGGGGTGGCTGGGCTGGTCTAATGGGCTTCGGCTTCATCCTGGCCCAAGAGGAAGGCAGGCAAGAGAAAGAAGGAGATTGAGCCGAGAGAGAAAAGTGGGCCTGGCCAACGTGTGAGAGGAAGGCTGGGAAAAGAAAGTGTGCTAGCCTAATACTAGAATAGAGAGAGAAAATGAGTTGGTTTGGGCTTGGCAGATTAGGCTCCTTTCTTCTTTCTTTTTCTGTTTCTGATCCAACCCATTATTTGAGCTCATTATTTATTTCTTTCTCATGTTTTCTTCCAATTCCTACAAAATAAACAAACACATGTTAAAATCCTAATTAATAATTTATTTCGAGCAAATATTAGGCAATAAAGGGGTATAAAAATGTAATAATTTTAGGCTGAACAAATACCCCCACACCTAAGTTTCGCTCGTCCTCGAGTAAAACAAAACTAAAAATCCTAAAAATAAATGAAAATAAAATCCAAACTCGAAAATCTTTTCTTCTTGTTTTTTTTTTCCAGAAATAATTTGTACAAAACTGGGGAAAGATATATACACATTCTAATCAACTAAATCACCCATATAACAAAGATATTAGCATGCATATAAACATAGTGTACACATCGAAGCTTTGTACCCCGTGAATGATATCAAAGCACTAATTTTTCACTTCACTTGTATACACTAAAGCTTTGAATCCGCCTCTGTGTTCGTGTGTAAGTGTCTCATTATCCTATGACTTAGGTTTACCAGAATCAAACTCAACCCCACTTGACTGACACAAATTACATTATTGAATTATAAATATAGGAAGCAAGCTTTCCCAGTAGCAATTTTGCCCCAAAAGATAGCACCCAGTAGCGCATGCCTCAAAGGGTTACTTGTCATTTCAAATTTTATTCATTTCTTTTTCAAATTCTTCTTTTCAATTCTCTTTTTTTTTCCATCATCATTTTTTTTCATTTTTTTTTCTTCCTTCAAAGTACAAGTGGGAGAGCTGATCATGAAAAACTAAGACCGTAAGACAATGAGGATGAAATAAATAGGGATTGAATCACACAGCGATAATGAACAGATGGGATTAGAATTAGGGCTAAGAATGACACATCGAGGACAGAAACCTAACATGCACATCATGCATATATACAGGCTAACAATCAAAGCGCATGGCATTTAAGGTGATTAGAATAGCACTAGGCTTCCCCAAAAACAAAACAAAAATCTTTTTTTTTTTCAAATTTTTTTTTCCAAAAGTTCCCTACCCCCACAGCTATTCCGAGCAATGTCCTCATTGGGAGTAGAAAGAAGCATAAAACCACAAAAACAAAACTGAAAAAAAAAAAAACAAAAAAAAACAAAACTCACGATGATGGAGGACCATCCACGATTAATCATCTAGTCCATGAGGTCCCAAATGATCCCAGAAAATCAGTCCAATCTTTGATCCAAAGTCATTTGGCAAGGCAAGATCATTTTGTTTTACCTGGGATATCATCCGATGTTAAGCCCAGTTTTGTTTACTTAATTATGGAGGCTTAAATATGTTTTAAAAGTCCAATTGTTTTGCTGCCCTTCAAGAGCTAGATTTCAGCTTTCAATTCCAAGTGGTTTCAAGTTAATTGGAGTTCATTTGGTCCACGAAATTCAAGCATCTTCACGGGCTCTCCAGATTTTGTCCTGCAGTGATATACCTTCAATGTTTTGCTAATCACGGGAGCTACAGAAGTCCAAATGAGATGATTCAAATTGGAGATTAAACTAGTCTTCAGCAGCTTTCTAACAAGGTAAAAATCGCCCTGATTGGACCACGACAAGCAGCTGAGTGTCGCTGTACGAATGGACCTTTATTTTGGTCCAATCATATCCCTTGCTTAGCCGGCTGGTTTTACCTAGCAAAGAGGGTTTGCTTAGCCTCAAAACAACATCTTGGGTCCAGTCATAAGCCTACACACGTACTCCATGGTGGTCCAATGAATGTGAAGCATGTGAACCAATGGGAGAAGAACATAAGGCAAAATTGGATTTGACCACTTCAAGGACACATGTTAACTTCAGATTTTTTCCTTCTCCCTATGGTGGGCGCCGAAATGGACTTCCTTCAGCAAAAGGAAAGCTTGTATTCTTGATTAATTAGCTAGCAAAGTTAGTATTCAGTTGTTTGTCAAGGTATTACACCGGTTATTTAGGATTATATTAGAACCGGATGTAAGCTATTTTACCTAGCATAGAAGGTTACCCTCCTAGGGAGGAAACCTCTTATGACCGGCCATCCTTGCCTATTTAATGGCCTTGCAGCCTTCTTTTTGAAAACACTCAACTTTGAATACAAAAACTTGTGTTAAGCTTAAGACTTGAAGTCTTAATCTTTCATCCCTTCCTTGCTTATCCTTAAGTTGGTCACTTAAGGTGGTGATCTTGGAAATCTTAATCTTTGATTAGGTGGATTCCTAATCAGTTAACTTAATTCCATCACAAACAAACCTAAACACTTAATCTAAACTTGAGAAACACACATCCCTTCTCTTGTTTTCATAAGTGTTCTTCACCTAATTCTTGTGATTCTCTAAGGATTACATCATTTTTGGTATCAGAGCAAGTTCAGATCCTTGCCTGGACCACACGTTACCCTAGCCTATACTCTGAACCAAAGCTAAATACAAAGCAAGTCATCAAACACATCCCTCATTCCAAAACACTCAAACCGGCTCTTCCTTTTTTCCACGGACAGCAAGTTGGCACGGGTACCCCATGTCCACAAGCACGACCGTGCCACTTTGCTACGTGAAGAATCCTTGCCTTTTCATTCTAAACTCAATCCGCACTTCAAGCCTTTCCTTCCCTCGATCACAAAATGAGTACTAGTATGTCAATGGATGAGAAACTTGAAGCTATTACCAATCAAATGCAAGAATTGGTCTTGAGTAATCAAGAACTCAGGGCTCAAAATGAATATCTGAAGAAGCAACTTGGTGATAGTATGAAGCAAAAACAGAAGATGCAAGGATCAGGAGGTATCAGAATAGAGGAGCCTAGTGAACGACTAAGAAGAATGAGCGGTGAGAATGAGGAAGATATTAATCGAGCTTTGTTTGAGTTAGAAGAAGAAGAAGTACCATTTGTGAGGGCTATTAGGGGTCCTAAACCTACTTCTAACTTAGGAGATTTCAAAGTTGAGATTCCTGAGTTTGAAGGAAAGTTAGACCCTGATGAGTTCATAGAATGGTTACAGACTGTAGAGAGAGTCTTTGAGTTCAAGGAAATACCTGAGGATAAAAAAGTGAAGCTAGTTACTCTTAGATTGAGAAAGTACGCCTCCTTATGGTGGACGAACCTCAATGCCAAGAGAACTAGGGAGAGAAAGAATAAAATTAGTACTTGGGATAAAATGAAAGCCAAGATGAAAGCACGTTTCCTGCCTTCCACATACGTTCAAGATCAGTACATACTCTTTCACCATTTACAACAAGGCAAAATGAATGTTGAAGAATACACACGTGAGTTCGAAAAACTCATGATTAAATGCGACATTCATGAGCCTGAGGAGCAAACTATTGTTCGTTATCTAGGAGGGCTTGATCCTAGAATAGCCAACATAGTTGATTTGCAAGCTTATACCTCATTCGATGAAGTTTGTATTCTGGCACATAAAGTGGAGCAGCAGAGAAAATCTAGAACCTATGTGTGTGATTTTTCCAAGCCATATTCTTCAACACCAAGCCGTAGGCAACCCTCTAACAAGGGGAGCTACACGCCTCAACCCATTAAACCCACGCCACCTTCCCCTTCCTTTCCACAAAAAACCCCAACTCCACAAAGGCTCCAGCAGATCCCAAATCATCCAAGCCAAACTAGCCAAAAGAGGTGTTATAAGTGTCAGGGCTTCGGACATATCGCATCTGATTGTCCAAGTCGCAAAATTATTTCTTTAGCTGAGTGGGAGTCAAAAAAGGATGAGTATGTGGAGGAAAAAAGAGAGGAAAAAGAAGAGGGAGAAGATGTGCAAGATCTGGAAAGTGAAACTGAAGAGTTTGTGGAGCAAGCAGATGAGGGAGAGATGCTTGTAATCAGGAGGGTGATGAGTGTTCAAAAATCAGCTAAGGATGAGCAGCGTGAAAATATCTTTCATTCACGTTGTACCATCCAAGGCAAAATTTGTTCAGTGATTATCGATGGAGGAAGTTATGCCAATGTAGTTTCTTTGGAGGTGATCGAGAAATTGAAATTAGAAACTATGGCTCATCCACACCCATACAATATTCAGTGGTTGAACCAGAGTAAAGGGATTCAAGTTAACTCTCGATGCTTGATTTCATTTACTCTTGGTAAGAATTACCAAGATGAGGTTTGGTGTGATATTGTCCTCATGGATGCCTGTCATATTCTGTTAGGACGCCCCTGGATGTATGACCGAAAGGTTATGCATAATGGTTTCCTAAACACATATTCCTTTTCAAAAAATGGCAAAAAAATCACCCTTACTCCATTAGCCCCATCCGAACTCCACAAAAAGAAACCACAAAAAAACCCAAATCAATCCGACCTATTGTTGTCACTTGGAGAACCAGTCCTAAAGGCTTCTCAACATGAGTTTAAAGCCTTGAAAGAATGGATCTTAAAAGTGCAAACTGAGCCTGAAACACCCCTACCATCCCATCCTATAGCCAAGATCATATTAAGTCAGTTTGGTCACCTATTTCCCGATGAAATCCCTACGGGTTTGCCTCCCAAACGTGACATCCAACATCATATTGACCTTATACCTGGGGCAGTGTTACCAAATAAGCCAGCCTACAGAGCCAATCCGAAAGATACCCAAGAAATTCAACGTCAGGTTGAAGAGCTTATGTCTAAGGGATTGGTTCGGGAGTCATTAAGTCCTTGTGCGGTTCCGGCTCTTTTGGTACCAAAGAAAGATGGTGGTATGAGGATGTGTGTCGATAGTCGAGCCATAAACAAAATCACTATCAAGTATAGGTATCCCATACCTAGGCTTGAAGATATGCTAGATGAGTTACATGGTTCGAAGGTGTTTAGCAAGATTGATTTGAGAAGTGGATATTACCAGATCCGTATTAGGGAAGGAGACGAGTGGAAGACAGCCTTTAAAACCAAGGGAGGGTTATACGAGTGGTTGGTCATGCCCTTTGGTTTGTCAAATGCCCCTAATACGTTTATGAGGTTGATGAATCAAGTATTTCGACCATTTATTGGAAAATTTGTGGTCGTATACTTTGATGACATATTGGTGTTTAGTAAAGACGAGCATGAGCATCAAGAACATCTTACTCAGGTGATGCTCGTTCTTGAAAAAGAAAAGTTATTTGGGAATCTTAAGAAATGTACCTTCTTCACCAGTGAAGTTACCTTCTTAGGATATATTGTTTCTGAAAGTGGGATTAAGGTTGATGAAAGCAAAATAGAGGCCGTTCGGACGTGGCCTGTCCCTAAAAGTATTCATGATGTTCGTAGCTTTCATGGTTTGGCCTCGTTCTATAGGAGATTTATTCGTAACTTCAGTACCATCTTATCTCCTATGACTGAGGTGCTTAAGGGTTCTTCATTCTCATGGAATCCTAAAGCCCAAGCCGCCTTTGAAGAAGTGAAAGAAAAGTTGACTCAGGCACCTGTCTTAGCATTACCCTGTTTTGATAAAGTTTTTGAGGTTGAGTGTGATGCTTCTGGTGTTGGTATTGGAGGGATTCTTACTCAAGAAGGTCGACCACTTGCCTTCTTTAGTGAGAAATTATGTGATACCAGGAGGAAATATTCAACTTACGATAAGGAGTTCTATGCTATCATTCGTAGCTTGGAGCACTGGAGTCATTACCTAATTGCTACTGAGTTCATTTTACATTCAGATCATGAAGCTTTGAACTACATTCAGGGCCAGCATAAATTGAACTCTCGCCACGCCAAATGGGTGGAGTATCTCCAGTCCCTTCACTTCACTATCAAGCATAAGTTCGGGAAGCTGAACCAGGGCGCCGATGCATTATCTCGGCGTTATCTATTATTATTCCAGTTAGATGCTTGTGTCCTGGGGTTCGAGCATCTAAAGGCTTTATACCAAGATGATGAAGACTTTAGGTCGCTGTTTTTGGAGTGTCAAAAATGGCCTAAAGGGGATTTCTTGCTACAGGAGGGTTTTCTCTTTAAAGGTACTCGATTATGCATCCCAAAGTGCAGCACACGTGAGTTGTTGATTCGGGAAGTCCATGGTGGTTCGTTAGCTGGTCATTTTGGAGAAGACAAGACCCTAACCATGCTTAGGGAACATTATTACTGGCCAGGGATGAATAAGGACGTCCAGGATATTATTAAAAGGTGCGGGACATGTCAAATTGCTAAGAGCCATTTGTTACCCCAAGGATTATACACGCCACTGCCAATCTCAACTCAACCATGGTAGACGTGAGTATGGATTTCATACTTGGTTTACCACGGACTCAAAGGGGTAAGGATTCTATCTTTGTGGTCGTAGATAGATTTTCAAAGATGGCTCATTTCATTCCTTGCATGAAGACTAATGATGCTACTCACATTGCTGAACTCTACTTTAGAGAAGTTATGAGACTGCATGGGATTCCTCGTTCCATAGTCTCTGATCGAGATACCAAGTTCTTGAGTCATTTCTGGGTTACTTTATGGAAGAAGTTGGGTACTAAACTGAAGTATAGTACTACCTGCCACCCCCAGACGGACGGACAGACTGAGGTGACTAATCGTACCCTTGGTACCCTACTAAGAGTCCTGATTAGGCACCAAGCTAAAGCCTGGGATTTATTACTTCCACATGCCGAGTTCGCCTACAACAAAACGCCCAGCAAGGCTACTGGTCTATCTCCTTTTAAAGTCGTATATGGAGTTGATCCATTGACCCCCCTTGATCTTACACCACGACCACTAGACCAACGGCCAAGTGCAGACGCAGCGGATAGAGTGGGAGAAATCCAGAAATTACATGAGTTGGTAAAGGCCAGGATCGAGAAAGTCACCAACAACTATATGGCCCACGCCAACAGACATAAGAAAGAGAAGGTATTTCAGCCAGGTGATTTGGTGTCGATACATCTGCGAAAAGAAAGATTTCCTTCCAAAAGGAAAAATAAACTGATGCCACGAGCAGATGGTCCCTTTGAAGTTTTGGAAAGGATTAATAATAATGCTTACAAAGTCGAGTTGCCAGGGGATTATGGAGTCTCAGCCACATTCAATGTTTCTGATCTCAGTCCGTATGAACCAGACAACTATCTATCAGATTTGAGGGCCAAATCTTCCCAACAAGGGGAGGATGATGGAGGACCATCCACGATTAATCATCTAGTCCATGAGGTCCCAAATGATCCCAGAAAATCAGTCCAATCTTTGATCCAAAGTCATTTGGCAAGGCAAGATCATTTTGTTTTACCTGGGATATCATCCGATGTTAAGCCCAGTTTTGTTTACTTAATTATGGAGGCTTAAATATGTTTTAAAAGTCCAATTTTTTTGCTGCCCTTCAAGAGCTAGATTTCAGCTTTCAATTCCAAGTGGTTTCAAGTTAATTGGAGTTCATTTGGTCCACGAAATTCAAGCATCTTCACGGGCTCTCCAGATTTTGTCCTGCAGTGATATACCTTCAATGTTTTGCTAATCACGGGAGCTACAGAAGTCCAAATGAGATGATTCAAATTGGAGATTAAACTAGTCTTCAGCAGCTTTCTAACAAGGTAAAAATCGCCCTGATTGGACCACGACAAGCTGCTGAGTGTCGCTGTACGAATGGACCTTTATTTTGGTCCAATCATATCCCTTGCTTAGCCGGCTGGTTTTACCTAGCAAAGAGGGTTTGCTTAGCCTCAAAACAACATCTTGGGTCCAGTCATAAGCCTACACACGTACTCCATGGTGGTCCAATGAATGTGAAGCATGTGAACCAATGGGAGAAGAACACAAGGCAAAATTGGATTTGACCACTTCAAGGACACATGTTAACTTCAGATTTTTCCCTTCTCCCTATGGTGGGCGCCGAAATGGACTTCCTTCAGCAAAAGGAAAGCTTGTATTCTTGATTAATTAGCTAGCAAAGTTAGTATTCAGTTGTTTGTCAAGGTATTACACCGGTTATTTAGGATTATATTAGAACCGGATGTAAGCTATTTTACTTAGCATAGAAGGTTACCCTCCTAGGGAGGAAACCTCTTATGACCGGCCATCCTTGCCTATTTAATGGCCTTGTAGCCTTCTTTTTGAAAACACTCAACTTTGAATACAAAAACTTGTGTTAAGCTTAAGACTTGAAGTCTTAATCTTTCATCCCTTCCTTGCTTATCCTTAAGTTGGTCACTTAAGGTGGTGATCTTGGAAATCTTAATCTTTGATTAGGTGGATTCCTAGTCAAAGTTAAGGACCCTAAGTTAAGGATTAGGTGGATTCCTAATCAGTTAACTTAATTCCATCACAAACAAACCTAAACACTTAATCTAAACTTGAGAAACACACATCCCTTCTCTTGTTTTCATAAGTGTTCTTCACCTAATTCTTGTGATTCTCTAAGGATTACATCACGACTCAAAATCAAATAATTAACATATAAAAGAAAAACAAAAAGAACCAACTATACAAAAGGGAAGAAAAGGGAAAAAGAGAAAAAGACTTAAAGAGAGAAGGGATGAAAAGAAGTTCTTTAGCAAACCAGGTCGGGTGCTAAGTACACCCAAGCTATCATGTCAACACATCACTGAGCAGGACTCGGCTCGCAGAGTATCAGACACTCCACATCTTCCTTGCTAGGCAACTCCAGAAATTGTTTCAATCTGTGGCCATTCACCTTAAAAGTAGCACCACTATCACGGTCCTGGATTTCGACTGCACCATAAGGGAAAACACGTGAGACAATGTAAGGACCTGTCCATCGGGACCTTAACTTCCCTAGAAACAAATGGAGCCTAGAGTCATATAAGAGCACTTTCATTCCCGAAGCAAACTCTTTCCGAAGGATAAGCCTATCATGAAAAAGCTTTGCCCTCTCTTTATAAGAACGAGCACTCTCATAAGCCTAAGCTCTAATCTCATTAAGCTCATTCAGTTGTGGTCTACGCTCTTCACCAGCCTATAGGGAAAAGGAGGCAAAGGCATATGGACTTTTTCAGAAGAAGAAGGATAAGAAGAAGAAGAAGAAGAAGAAGAAGAAGAAGAAGAAGAATGACCCTTAGAAGGAGAATGGTCAACTGACTCAGAGGTGTCTTTCTTTTCAAGCTCATCTTTTTTAGATGGTGACTTAAGAGGTTGGTGAGAAGTATCAGAATCATTGGGGACACTATCAGTAGCATCCCCTAACTCACTGGATGAGCCAGTCGGTGAAGAAGAGGAAGAAGATTTCTCAAAGAATTAGTGAGGATACCTGCAGGGCTCATTGGGACTTCTAACCTTGTTATCAATCTCTCGACCAGGACAGAGAGATATCACTGCATTCACTTTCCTTACAGACTCACTAGGGTTACCAGAAGATGAAGAGGTGTGACCCTTAGGGTTCACCTTAGGATGACTTGGAAAAGTACCTGGCTCCCTAGAAGATGATGCTAACTGGGAGAACTGTTCAGTCATCATTCTCATCATTCTTTCCATGTTAGCATTAATCATTCTCTCCACATTATTATTAATTCTCCTCTCCATTTTATCAATATCACTATAACCAGGAGGAGGTTGAACTTAAGCTACAGGAGGTGGAGGTCTAGGTGCATTAGGTACACCCGGAAAAACCGGTCTCTGAAAGGAACTAGAAGGGTGAGAGACGGGCTGAGAGTTAGGAACCGCAGCATTTGGTCCATTACTCCAAGAGAAGTTAGGGTGAGTTCTCCACCCTGGATTGTAAAAAGGTGAGAAAGGGTCATTCTTAGGTCTCTGAAAGGCCATACTTGCTTGCTCTTGCCCAATTGCTAACTGGTGAGCAAAATAGGGACAAGCACTCAATGAATTATCTAAGGCATGACAATAAGAGCAAGACGCTGAAGAAGTCTGGGGTAACTGAGTCATTTGTGGAGTCAATCCCTTCAACATGTTTTCTAAAGCAGCAACCTTAGACTCTAAGTGACTCACATCAGAGACAGAATGTAACCCACCCCTTACAATCCTAGAACTTAAGCTGTCAACTCGAGTGGTTTCCCACTGCATAGTTTTCTCAGCTAAGTCCTCTAGAAATTCTCAAGCATCTATGGCGCTCTTAGAAAGAAAGCCACCCTGACACATAGACTCTACCATGGTCCTAGTCTGTCGGTCAAGTCCTTCATAAACAATCTGGCACAAACATGCCTGGGCTAGACCATGATGGGGACACTGAGCCAACAAATTCTTGAACCTACCAAAATATTTCCAGAATGATTCCCTATCAAGTTGCACAAATTGATTAATCTCATTCCTTAGCTTAACAGTCTTGGCATTAGGAAAATATTTTCTTAAGAACAATTTCACAAAATCATTTCAAGAAGTTACAGAATTAGCAGCCAAGCCATACATCCAACGTTTAGCAGAATCTTTCAAAGTAAAAGGAATTAATTTTATGCGCACAACATCAATGGGAATATTAGGAAAATGCATCATAGAATAGACTTCTTCAAATTCCCTCAAAAACAAATAAGCATCCTCTAAACCAGTGAATTTAGGGAGCATCTGAGTATAGTGAGGTCTTAATTCGAAGGTCACATTGGGTCCAAGATCAGGTATAGTGAAGCAAGATGGCAAAGCGGTCCTAGGAAGATAGAAAATCTCACTCAAAGGTCTTTCTTGTGCCATTTCTTCTAATTCAAGCTTGGGTTCAGGTTCGGGTTCTAAGTCAGGGTCGGGGTCAATTCTAAAAAGTCTATGATTTTCAGGATTTCTAACCCAACCAGTCATATAAATCCCACACCCTCACCAAAGTTTTTTTTTTTTTTAATTTTTGTTTGGTTTTTCAATCACAAAACATCAAAATGAATGATAAAACTAAAAGCACTATTAAAACAGGAAATAAACAAAATAGAAATCAAAAGCACAAACACAAAGAAACTAAACGAAAATAAGAACTAAAACTACACCTAAACACCCTAATTCTAAAAATAAAAATAAAATTAAAATAGAAAATAAAACTCTTAAAATTAAAACTAAATATACAGCAAAATCCACACAATCACAAAGGACATAAATATAATTTTTTCTCAAATTTTTTCTGTCCCTGATTAGTGCAGAAAAATGCAAACAGAATATTAATTCTAAAACTCACAGAAAAATCATGACAGCTCCAAAAATTCCAGAAAAATTCACACACACTCTAAACATCATGCTGAATCTAGGAAAAATATTAAAACAACAGAAATCACACCAGAACGAGTCCAGAAAATTCAAACAGAATGTCAAATATAAGGAAAAATCTGCACTGAAATATTTCCGGATCAGTTCTACTTTGGTCATTTGCTGCACAAAAACCAAACTAATTAGTACTGTTTTTTTTCTTTTTTTCAGCAATAAATAGCATCTAAAAATAAGACTAATCTTGACAAAAATAAAAATCAAAATCAATATATAAACTAAATTCCAAATTAAACTAAACTACTAAACAAAAATAACGACTCAACAACAACGAAAACGAAAGCGACTCTAACAACTCTAATAATCAAACTACGACTCGATGTAACCAAATTTCACAATGCCATCCCCGACAACGGCGCCAAAAACTTGTTGTGATTTCCGCAAGCGTACGGTTTATCGTTGTACGAATTACGGGTATCGTCCTCAGGGATGGTTGTGAAATTAGATTACCAAAATTCCTAAACGCAATTAAAACTAGATATTAAACTAACCAACTTTGAGATGAGGCTATTTCAAAAATCGATAGATCAATAACCAAGATAAATTCATAAAATCGTGAAACCAACCTTCGCTAATGTAATAGTCCAACCCTAAATTATATTTATTCCTTTCATTAATATATGTGATTAATTTCGTCGCATTTAAATCATCGTTTTCTTTGTTATTTCAAGTGGGAAAATCTAATGGGCCCTCACCTTGCAATTCGGGTTTTTGTTTTGTGACATCATCGATATTAGGCCTTGATATTTACGAATTAAGCGATTTAATTGTGTTTATGGCAATCACAAACATTTTGGGGAAAAAAAAAAAATTGGCAAACACGCTCGGTTTCAGTTCTTTTCCAAACCCGAGCATGCTTAAGGCCGATTTTGACCCAACAAGTCTTGAACCTCATTTGTTTAGCTAAACTCTCTTAATTAAGCCTTAATTAAGCATGATAATTTTGACTTTTCTACCTTCATTTTCAGCCAAGTAAAATCCCCATATAAATTGCAAAATTTACACTTAACCTCATTTTTAACCAAGCTTTCAAGAGACTTTCTCTCTCTTCCCTCTCCTACTTCTCTCTCTACACGGCCATAACAGCAGCTCCTCCACCATTTCAGCCACCTTTCAACCACCAAAAACCCACAAAACATCCCCCACTCACCACCCCCAAACACCTCTTTCACTTCCATAGGCATCAAGCATCATTTCTACCACTTTTTCAAGCACAAAGTGAGTGTTCTTTTCACCCCTATGCTAATTTTTGTTTTTGATTCTTGATCTTGTTGATTTTTGTTTCTTATTATGGTTGTTTTGGTGATGCATTATGCTGTTTTTGAGGTATTAAGAATCATCTTGTTGATGGATTATGGTGGAGATGAAGTTAGGGTTAGGGTTTCATCTAGGTCATGCAAGCTACTCGTTCAAGTGATGTCTATTGCTTGTTTTATCCTTGGTTTTGCTTATGATTTAATATATTGAAGTTTGTTATGGGGTTTATGGTGTTTGGAAATGATGGAAGTGATTTCAAGTTGACCCAAAGTTAGGGTTTTGTCCAAAATGCATGATTTGGACCAACTAATGTTAAATTTGAGGTGTGTGTGTATATGTGACTAAAAAAGGAGTTTTATTTGATATGAATATGAAGAGGAATTATGTATGGTGTTTTTGTATGGGGTTGGGATGTACCAAAGTGTATTTACATACCCTTAAGAAAGAGTTTGAGCCGAGGATTGGTGAAATAAATGAAGGAACACACTAAAGCAGTGCTGCTGAAATTTTCGGAAAAATAGGACAGTCTTTGAAATGAAACTGGTAATGATCGGCCCATCCAAAAATTCTGATTTTTGGTGGGTAGATAGGTCATGTGTTAGCTTCAAAATGGCTCTTGAATCGCATTAATCCGAGGTCTGTAGAGAAAGTTATGGTCATTTTACCGAACCTGTGCAGGGTGGGCTTAAAGCTAACATGTTGGTGTTCTAACCCCATTTTAGGAACCCTAACATGGGAATCATGTTTTGTGTCCTTGGTGAAAGTTTTAGAGGCCTTCCTAAGTTGTTTATATTGGGGTCTTACGTCTCATTTTGAGGTCAGGACTATAAGTTATGGATTATTCTTCCCGTACCCTCTTTTCAAACCCTTATGCTCTAAACTTGCGACCGTGTCTTAAATCACATTTCTTTGGTTTATATCAACATCATTTTGGTTAATCATGAACTGTTGTGTAAAAGTTCTTCATAAGCTAGTTTTATTTGAAATTATCCATTATAAGAACAAGATCGTTTCTGACCTCATGTTCCTGTAATGAACTTTTGAGCAGAATCAAGGCCTAAGCTTTCAATTTCTTCACTTTAGTGCATCTCATTCCTCTGCAAACTAACATTTGAAACTTCCAGGTATGTTTATTACCTGTGTCTTTAGTAATCAGCATGCATTTATCAAAATCATAATATTTTGGTAAGCACATCAATGAATCATTTTAATCAGTGTTTCATCACATAATTAGTGACCCCATCAGTTATCAGTTACAGCGCATTGCCCTCAGTTACCCGCGCGGCTTCAGGCCAGGTCCTTCGGTCAGCTTGGCAGGTGTACACCTATTCACAGATCGAAACAGTTACTAAGGGGTGCACTAACCGATAATAATTAGCAATGCAGTTTTATATGCATCTCATTCCCTGTTTCCACTTAAAATGAATTGCTAGCTGGCCCTAAATAACTTTTCAATGAACCTTTAATAGCACAGGGATGCATGTACCTCGCTTTGGCTCATAGTTCAAAATATTTTTATGTTTTATTTTAGGAAAATATTCAGTGAACCGCCCTGAGACGGGCAGGGAGGCCGGAGGTGATACATGAGACAGAACCATTCATGTGGTTGACGGTGTGGGAGAGCTAAGATGCTGTCTTGGTATATTGTGATGTATTTTGGAGTGCCTACTGTATATTTAAGTTAAACTATGTATCTTGATGTTGCGACTGTATTTCTAAACCGAGTTATGTAAGTTGGTATTATCCTTAGGATGTTAGAACCTTTTTGTCTATAACTAAATGGTTTGGGTGTTTATGATGGTGTATACCTAGTTACGGGATAACCTTTGGGTTATGGCAAGTTTTCATGTTTATTGGAAGCCTTGTCCTTCGTGGACAGTGGTAACGCCCCGTTCATTGAGTTATTATATCTTATTGATAACCTTAAGCCGGTGAATGCAAGTAAATGAATGCAGGCAATGAATCATGTATATTTGGGGTGTTACAGCTAACTAGTAAAAAGTTTAGACAAAGTAAAGGCCAGAAACTGTAAATAATTTGAGCAGACCAACACTTAACTGTAATTGATCCCAATCAAAACACCCAAGTTTGGTTCTCTACGTCTGCAGCCTAGATCGAGCGCCTTGAACAAGTGAACAAATGAAACTTCTAACCAAGTGAACAAACCCAACATTTGAGTTACATAAATCACGAACTGAAACTTCAATTTGGCAACTAAATTTGTGCGAAGTGAAGCAAAGCATGAATCGTAATCTATTCTTGTAATTCAGTTTGGCATGCCCGAATCTGATTACAAAACTACAATCTATTACTGAAGTTGAATACAGACCGAAATTGAAGACTGAAAAACGAAAAGAATATCAACTGAAAAAATCCCACGCTAAGCCACCCCCCTTTTTGCGGTCTCCATTAAAAAAACGTAGCCATACATCGCCCCTTCAGCACACCTCTCTTCATTTTGCAACTTATGCATGGCTTTATGATGGTGATTATGATGGATAATGATGGAGGAGAGAGAGAGGCTGAGTAATGGATGGGAAAATGAAGCTGAGAGGTCACGGCTGCTCTGTTCTTCGGATTTCTGGGCAAGAGTCGAAGCAGCAGATGGGGAAGAAGAAGACAATGAGAAGGGACTACTGGTCATGCGCCTGGCATATAGGGAAATTAAGTGAACATGAGAAGGTAGGGTGGGGTTCAAGGGGAAAAAATGGGAGCCGGCCCATAAGAAAGAAAAAAGAGAAGGGGGGGAAGGAGATATCTAGGCTTGGCACAGAGGGAAAGAAAGGAAGGAAAAGAAAAAGAAAAGAAGAGTTGGGCCAGCAAAGGAGGAAGCCCGAAAAGAAAGGAAGGGAAAAGGAAAGAGAGGGAAGGGGTGGCTGGGTTGGTCTGATGGGCTTCGGCTTCATCCTGGCCCAAGAGGAAGGCAGGCAAGAGAAAGAAGGAGACTGAGCCGAGAGAGGAAAGTGGGCCTGGCCAACGTGTGAGAGGAAGGCTGGGAAAAGAAAGTGTGCTAGCCTAATACTAGAATAGAGAGAGAAAATGAGTTGGTTTGGGCTTGGCAGATTGGGCTCCTTTCTTCTTTCTTTTTCTGTTTCTGATCCAACCCTTTATTTGAGCTCATTATTTATTTCTTTCTCATGTTTTCTTTCAATTCCTACAAAATAAACAAACACATATTAAAATCCTAATTAATAATTTATTTCGAACAAATATTAGGCAATAAAGGGGTATAAAAATGTAATAATTTCAGGCTGAACAACAAGCTCATGACTTACTCTAGCAATTGGACTTATATGGATGATTTACATTTGAATTTCGTAATTCACACTATTTTACAAGAAAATGAGAGCAGTTTAATGCTCGCCAGCCATTCTCATAACAGTGCGGAGCCATTTCCACACCTATCTCATTATTTTCAAATCTTGTGGGGTTCTACTCGATAGAGAATTATTCATGAGATTGCTCTCCATCTCTTTTTTCTTTGCCATTCTCTTCCGTCACCACAAAACCTCAACAAGATGTAGAATTTTGCTTTGTCTTTTCCTTTCTTACATTAATCTATTTTTAAATTTTATGGTATCAATTTTATTTGGTAAAAGTCAAATGGACCAAATGGATATGTTTGAAGGAGGTTGCATCAATGCGTCGGGTGAGTTTTTTTGGGGGGGGAAGAGGGGGCGGCATATCATATAACATGAGGAAAGATCAAGATAACTTATATAAGTGGCATTGTCTTTCTCTGATAATTATAGACACACATGATATAAGTCTCATTTTAACGAGGTGGTGAACATGTACGTTTCTTAAAAAGTGAGCTAAGTGAATGGCTGCCTTGTACATTCATTCTTGTGAATTAAGCCCTTCACTTTTTAGTAAACTTTGTAGCTATATTTTAATGAATTTATATATTAGTCTACTTAGTCACTTTTGTATTAGTGAACTTGTACGTTCACATTAATCGTGATGAACTTGCATTTGTTAAGTTGTACATTCATACTAATGAAATTGCATATGGCAAATTGTATGTTTTTTGATCATGCAAGCTTTGTGGTTAGCATGCTCTTAATGATTTGGTTTTGTTTTTCACTTTAGGCAAAATGGTTCATACAAGAAGTAGTCAAAAGTAAAAAAAAAACCCCAGTGTTAATGAAAAAGATGTAGCCATTAAAATCTACAACACTCAAAGGTATTATGTAAACCATTTATTAAATTATGTAAATCTAAAATTTGTAATTAGCACCTTTTTTTCGCAATAATAAGAAATAAGAATGGAAGAAATAATAGAACTTCATCACGGTGAACTTATACATATACTTTAGTGAACTTGTACATGTATTTTAGTGAACTTTTGTATTCATTATGGTGAACATTGTACCTTTTAAAAGTGAATTCATTAAATCCCTTTTATATTTATTCAATACAAGAGTATATTTGGGTTTAACCGATGTATATATTTATTAAATACTAATTAAATCCCTTTTATATGTTTTAATGAATTTATATATTTTTTTCGGTTCAAATGGTGCATATATATATATATATTTTTTGCGTTCAGTAGCAACACATACTTTCTAAAATGACAACACGCAAGTTGAAACAAAAAAAGAAAATATGTATAGGTGACATTACAGGATGTTCTTGTGCTCTCTACCGCACAAGGATCACTTTGCCGGTGATCAAGCTCGGAATGCTCGGAGTGCTGGGAATGTTGATCTTTGTCACCAATACTTTGATCGTCAACGTTGCCGCCATTGGGAATAGTTTGTGAAGTGGACATCTCACTGCACAAATGTTTCAAAGGTATCATCATCAAAAAGACGAAAATAGACATAAAACAAAACCTCAACTACCAATGCAATTACCAATGTTCACTAAATTAATTAACATAGTTCACCTAACCCCAATACTCAACTCATTGTCAATTGATTCTAGGTTGGAATCTTATTAGATTTATATCCGTAGCTTGTTTGTTTAAATACCCTATTTATATAAAATTTAAGATTTAAAACAATATCAGAGGAAGACTGTTTGACCTTGGATTTACCATCGTCCCAATATGATTATCCGTATGTATGTGTTGGAAATTGTTAGCGGTCCTTACACACTTCTTGGTTTTTGACAAACAAGATTATACTATGTTGAACATTGAAGACACCTAAAGCATATTCATAAACTCATGACTTCCTCTAGCAATTGGACTTATATCATAGCTTCTTTGTTTAAAGGCTCAATTTGTATAAATTTAACATAAAGCATGTTCCTAAAAAGAAAAAGGAAGAGGAAAACTGGCTGTGTAAGTGCCCTTCAACTTCTAACTAGATATTAACTAATATTATGTGCTCGGTGCAACCTAATATTCAGTGCTATGTGTAGTGCGTAAATGAGAAAATTCTAATAGTGAATCGTGATACTACAAAAGTTAAAAACGGAACCTAAAGTCCTAAACCAAGAACAATTCGTAAGTCCAGTAACATTGTATCATACACTTGCTGATAAAATTTCAGGTAAAACCCTTCTTTCAAACTCCTATTGCAAAATAATTACTCAATAGATGATACATATACATATAGATCACCAAAAGCTTGCACCAAGACTGCGTCATACATTTATTTATCTCATAGCAAAATTAGACAAACACTTTTTCTCAGTAACTTCTTCTTCTACTTTCTCTGCCAATTTTTTTGACTTTTTAACTCACTCACAACATACTATTATATAATTTATGACCCCAATCAGCCACATAAAGAAGTTTCTTCGAGTAGCCAATGTTTAGGAATTCAATTTATATAGTTCACCTATCAATCTGACACTGTCACGCCAATCAGAGAAAAAACATAAACAAATTTCCTAGTTTTGATGATTAAGAGACTCAAATAAGAAGGGGGAAAGGAAGAACAGACCTTTTGCTAAAATCGATTATATTGGGTGGTTGTCAAAGCTGAAAAGAAACCCTAGATTCTTCATCCACGAAGCTCTACTCTTCGAGATTTGAAGGTGTACAGGAGAAGACATGAATTTAATACAACGTCCAAATTTAAAGGCAAGCTAAACAAATCATCCAAATACTACCCCATAGAAAATCTAAAACATGACATATAATTCAACAAGAATGATAGAGAATCACTTACCTAAATTTGGTTAAGACGAAAAACTCAAATGTAGACAATTAGGGCTCCCAAATTGATTAAAAAAAAGGCATAAATTGCCCAAAAAAAGCAATTAATAACGCACTCCCTCTTCGGAATTCATTATAGAACTCGACGAAACAACCAACACTAAACGGACCAAATAGATTCAGAGAAGAGAGACAAACAGCGCTGAGAGGAAGAAGGCCTCAAGAGAGATAGCCAAGCTGCTTTCTCTCCCCTCCTGCTCACGAAGACAACCACGAGACACTACTAAAAATTCTGACTTAAATCGGGACCATTGGAACTGGATGAAGGGTCCAGATCTTCTCTTCTCATTCTGCTCATAGGGAGCCTCTTCTCACCTGATCCGCACCCATATACACACACACACACACACACACACACACACACACACACATATATATATATATATATGTGCGTGTGTGTGCGTGTGTGTGTCTGTCTGTCTATGTCTGTGTCTGTGTCTGTGTCTGTGCACATATATATATACATACATATCCATATATATATATATATATATATATATATATATATATATATATATATATATGTAAATATATATATATATATATATATATATATATATATATATATATATATATATATATACACATATACACATATATATATATATATATATATATATATATATATATATATATATATATATATATATATAT